>AYEL01061695.1:0-19399 GCA_000484575.1 Olivierus martensii
TATTATTATATACATCCTAACAATTGATACCAAAGGTGTTTAAATATTTTACAACCAGTACGACCTACCTGTTGAATATCAACGTTGATTCTGCCCCGTGGCAAAGATCAAAGCCTATGTTTATATATATATATATATGTATATTAATTAATAAAGTTAAAAAAAAGTTTTTGTTAAAAGTATCTTTTGTAAAAGTTGTCTCTCTCTCTCTCTTGGAAGATAAATTCTGTGGAGAATACATCAGACAAAACATGAATTAATTGCGAGAGTTACTTAAACGTGTGTGCAGCATCCAACCATCTAGGGAACTACCTTTACTCTCCTTTCTCTATGAATGTTTCATAAGACTAAACGCCACTGATGGATTGTGTGCATGGATAGAAGAGGCATAAAGGGAATGAGAGAAGCAAAGAAAGAAAAAAACCTATATATATATATATATTCCTTTCTTTTCCCCCTTTCTACAACAGGTAAGAAGGTTCGCACATTTTTGTTTATATATATTTTTTTCGTTTCTGGAATAACTGATGTAACTGTTGGAGGTCTGGGATTACGATTTTTAAATTCTTTTCTTTTTTATATATATTTTTATTACAAGGTCTTGCTGATTTATACCAGTTTTGGGTTTGTTTTGAAATTTGTTTTCCTCTCTTTCGTCAGTTGATTAATATGTTTTTTTTTTTTTTTTTTTTAAAAATTCTAGAATAATTTAATTAGTAATTTAACATTTTTTATCTGCTTAAGTCTGTTCTTCTGTATTGCTGAAAAATATTTTTCAGTAATTCAGAGAATATTTCTATTTTTTAATAACGTTTCTATTAAATAAAGTTTATATAAAGTCGCTTCTTCATCGTCACTTCTAAAAATTGTCAAAGAGAGAGAGAAGATTTGTGGAGAGAAGATAGAATTTGCTTGTAAGCTTTTGGCATTTTTCGATTTCTATTCCCCCCTTTTTCATTCTCTCTCTCGACCTTCACGGCTCGTCCATCCCCTTCTATGTTCTCCATTCTATCATGTGATTAATCTGCAAGCATCTTTGCTTCTCCACTTCCGAACTAATCGTAAAAGAATAAAATATGCAAATTTAGTGCACAATTACGTCAGCCCTTTTATTACGTCACCATATCTTTATGGTTTAAAAAAAATACATTTTTTTCCCTTTTTGTATCAATTAAGTTTTTCCTGAATTCGATATGAATTGCATCGTATTTTTGAATGAATCGGCATTATCCATTATGTATATCTTCTTTATCTCTCTTTCTTTCTTTTCAGTAAAATCATTCGGTATATCTCAATTAAATTTCTATTTCTCTTCTTAGAAAAAAATTCGTTGAATGAATAAAAATAAAAAAAATTATTTCGATTAAGGTATTATTACGTAACAATTATGGAATAAATAAATCATTTTCAGTAATTCAAATAAAATTATTTTTATTTAAGTTTATAAACATTACGTAATTTGCTTAGAAATGAAAATTACATTTTTTTTTTAATGTCAGTATCTTCACTATCTATTTCAATATTTCTTTGTTACGTCACATCTAATTTTTAATGTTACTTAATTATAAAATATTCGATTGATTAAGATACTATTACGTAACAATTATGGAATAAATAATCATTTTCAGTAATTGAAATAAAATTATTTTTATTTAACTTTATAAACATTGCATTTACACTTTTTTTAATGTCAATATCGTCGATGTCTATTTCAATATTTCTTTGTTACGTCACAATCATTTTTATTGTTACGTAGTACAAAATTTTAATTGATTTAATGTACTATTACTAACAATTCTGGAATAAATAATAATTTTCACTAATTGATTTATTTAACGTCATAAACATTACGTAATTTTCTTAGAAATGAAAATTACATTTTTTTAAAATGTTAATATCTTCGTTGTCTATTTCAATAATTCTTTGTTACGTCACATCTCATTTTTAATGTTACGTAATTATAAAATGTCAATTGCTTTCAACTTAAAATCATTATTGCGTCAATCAACGTCTCTATCAATCAATTATCAGTTTCAACGTCTCAATGTAACATATGTTAGATCGCGTATATTTCTAACCGTTAAATTATAATTAAGCATAAAATGTCATTTTCCTCATTTCCATTATTACGTCATAAAAAGAGACATTTTTAAGACGACGTTTTACAATCTTAGCGATTATTTTATCGATTTTTATTTTTATTATTTTCGTTTAATAATTTTCTGAAATGTTTTAATTTAAATTTAGTACATGATCATAATCATAGAAATATCCAATATAAAATATTTTACAACACTGCATAGTATCATTATAAATTTTAAGTAATCCGAAGAACTTGTAGGTTAAAACTTTCACTTAATTTGTAATCAAGCGTGACATAATGACAACAATTACAAGTTTGTAAATCTTTAAACGAGAGAGAGAAAGAGAGAGAGAAAAGGCAAAACTGTAAATGGCATTTAACCAAAGAAAAAGAAACAATGAAACGATTACAATTTGATTAATTCCCAAAAGTAAACAAAACACAAAATGGTTTGTTGAAAATTTAATATTTTGTTTGAATTATAAATTTTTAGAGAAGAATGAGTAAATTATTTTTAAACATCTGTCAGAAAGACGTAAATATTAATGGAGTTAGCTTTTATTATTAATAATTCATAACAGCTGACAAACAATGACTCGTTCTGACGTAATTAACTAGATGCAAACCGAAAATTGAACTTTGCGAATTTAAGGAAGGAGAGACAGAGATAATAAAAAAAAATTGAACTTTGTAATTTGTAAAGAAAGGTATATGCACCTGCACTAATATTTCTCATTTTTGTCCATATATTTATCATTACAACTGACTGTAATTTTATCTTGATAACTTTAATTTACTGTAATTCTATACATATATCACATAGCTATCTCTGCACAGTAATTTAACCATAATAGATCTATTTTTTTCTAAAATAGATGGATAAATTTCTGAAATGCTTTGTTAAAACTTGGAGGATTTGTAGTTTGGAATGGTTTACTATTTTATATAGGGCAGTTTCTATGCATATAATGATTCTTCCTACAATTAATAACAATGAAATAAATTAAAGCACAAAAGTAGGAATGTCTGAAGATACTCATAGGAAGAACATTGTTTCTTTCTATAATTATCTTCAGACATTCCTACTTTTGTGCTTTAGTTTATTTCACAGTTTCTGTGCTTTTAATTGTTTCAATAGGAAGAAATATTGTCTTTTTCCTATGACTATCTTCAGACATCCTAATTGTATCTTCAGAAACAATAAAAAAACACAGTTTCTGTGCTTTTAATTGTTTCAATAGGAAGAAACATTGTTTTCTTCTTATGAGTATCTTCAGACATTCCTACTTTTATGCTTTAGTTTATTTTACAGTTTTTGTGCTTTTAATTGTTTCAATCTTACTTTTTCTTAATTAAATAATAAAAATTAAGTATAATTCCTTAATAAAAATAATAACGGAACGTTTACGATCTCAAACAATTGAAAGCATTCTGTGCAGATACTCTTCTTAATTTCTTATAATTCTCTTTATGCGAAGATTATCTTTTTCTGTTGGTAGTTATGTAGAGAGCATTAAAAGCTTTCGAATAAGAGTAGCCAAGCTATTTCTACCGCGATTAATACCATGTAAGTCTCTCAGTAGGGGTCTAATGTCAACAAGCTAAGAGACTAGTAAAAAGGTAGAGTACAAAGTGTCTGCAACTTTACTATGTATCTAATTAAAATCCTATACATAATCATGAGAACAGTCGTTAAGTCTGTGTCATCTGAGCTTCTGTTAAGTAAGTTGTTAGAGGTAGATGCGCTTACAATGATTTTTCTCGGCTGTTTACAGTAGATGGATGATGTAGCTATCCTACTTCTCTGATGGACTGATTCATCAACGCAAAGATTTTATGCCAAGAAAAGTTTGCAAAGATTTTAGAAATGATACATGATGACATAGAATGTATCTATTGAAAGTATTTTCTCCATCAAGCTCTTGCTGTCTTTAGTTGATGTAGCAGTTTTCTTTTTGATAAATGAGTCTGATTTATCTTTTAAACTCTATTTACTGTAATCGCAATCTTTGATTTGAAAATGGGATTTTTACTTTTATATTTCACTTCTAATATGCACTTCTCTTGCTTATTCTGTACTTGCTGGTAAATGAACATAAATTACTAGCTTTCCAGTTATCTCTACACATTTGTAATGTTGAGCAACAGGAATATCATCACAGAGTTTTCTAACCATAACTTAATTTATTATTTTATAAATTGAAGAAGATATATGGTGAATTCTTCTGCTTATAGATTTCTTAGCTGGCAAGCTATGCTAGTTAAAAATTGTGTAGAAAATACACATAATATAGTTGTTGCGAATTTATACAAGATTTAATAAAAACAGCTCATCATAATATAAATTAAAAGCACAAGAAAGCAGTAATAATTATTTCTCAAATGGAACAAATCTTCAACTAAACTTAATCAGGATAAATGCCAGGAAGTTTTACGAACTCTAGAAACACCTAAAAGATCTTTTACTCCTTAAGAACTAGAACCAGCAAAATGTATTACGCTTCTTAACTAAATTGCTGTCAGCTTTATCATTTCTCTTCATTGTAGTCGCTTCATTTGAATAACTGTCACCAGGAAAGCAAGAAGTGGTGATGACAAAACTTCTTTCGTTTTATATAGTATTTTCTCTACATTAAGTGCATCAGGAGAAGATGCGTTGAGTGATGGAGTTGTTCCATACTTCTATCCATTTAATGTCAAAGAGGAACAATATCCTGGCGCCTCATTAAGTGCCTAGGACTGTCTTGACGACTAGTAGGGGTAGCCAACGATAATCAGATAATCTTTGCTTCTACGCCTCTCTTTCTTTCTAACAGCTTCACTTTCTTCGCGCATAGACATATTGGAAGGTGTTAGCCTATGTAATAGTCATATTTGTTCACTCTTTTAAGTAAGAAATACTTAAGAGGTTGAAACGATTTCAGACTGAGTTTGGAATTTTTTCACATTTTTTAATGGTTCCCAGTCGTAAGTCTCTTTTTTTTTATTTCTTGTTATTTATATATAGATCTTCTTTCGTTTTAAAGACGTCTTCTCTCGTGGTAACGATACGTAAGAGCAACTTTTGAAAATAAGAGTTTCAAAATAAATAAAGGAAAAAATAGAAAAACAGATGACAAACTATGAAAAAATAAGTTACATGAAAAGATAAGCGGCTTAATAAAAATAGGAAAAAAATGTAATATTTTATATAAGAAACAAAATATTCTGTTTATGCATATTCGCGAGATGTTTTTCTTAGCATAGAAGCTAAGGAAAACATTAACAAGCTAAGGAGTTAATTCTACTTCCTAATTATAAATATACTTGAGTGAGAGCAAAGCATATCGTTATAAAAATTGCTTTTCTTCCTTCGCCAATCTTCGTTTATAATTCATTTGCTATTTTATATATTAGTAAGGAGGGGAAAAAAGAAGATAAGAAGGTTTCGAATGTGATAAAGAAGAGCAAATAGATTAATTGTAAAGCTATTGTCGTTAGTTAATAAGTACTTCTCCTTTAGATATAATTGGGATATACACATTACTATCATTAAAATTAATTATAACAATTTTAATCTTGTATTTCATCAATTTTGGTATAATTAATAGAGTTCATTGATGGCAAGAATATTTTATATTCGTTTTCTTCTTCTCGAAACCGAAAATGAGAGAAGGATTAACAAGAAAGTTTTCAATTTATTAGCCATTTCTTTCCTATAGTTTTAAGAAAACTATATATATTTTTTATTAACTCTAAGAGATAATTATAATTCTTGATTTGTCTCATACAAAAAAATTTAAGAAAATATTAGATAAAATAATTCTCTTCTCATTTTATATAAAAAATTGCATAAAATGAGAAGAGAAGAGCATGCGAGAAAAACATAGATATAACTCTGTAATTTTAGAAGAATTGATAAAAGAAAGCCGAAATAATAAAAGAAAAACAGCGTAGAAAGTGGAAAAAATAACAAACTAATAGAAAAAATTGAAGAAAAATGGGAATTAAAAATAAAAATAGTATATAATAAAATGAGAAGAGTAAAAGTAAAGGAGCATAACAAGCATCTTAACAGAAAGGTATAGGAATAAAGATGAAGAAACCCGATACAGTTGATTCTTCATTATTTTGCTACTTTTTTTCGCTATTGAAATCTTATACTGAATTTAGCACTGTAGAAGAAAAGAGTAATAGAGAGATATCACATAGTAGATTTAGATATGTGAAGAATAAGAAGAGACCAGGAAGGAAAGAAATTATTTAGAAGAAATAGAGGAAAAAAAAACAAAAGAGAAGAAAGAAAGAGTTAAAGATCTATGAAGCATCGTAATGTAATTGAGTAAGAGAAAACGGGGAATTATTTGTAACCATTCCTAAAAAAACCTTCTACAACCTTCTAAAAAATCATAATTTGTATATAAAATCTCTTAATTTATAAATTTTGTGATTTTCTAAAAATCACAAAATTTATAAATATAGGTATTTTTATTTTGACTTTTTAAAAAAAAAATTAACTCGTTGAGAGATCTCGAGAGAATTATTAACGTTAATTATACTGTGTAAATACTTTGTTAACGGGTATTCACAGAGGTATAATAAATTTCTGAGTAAATATCAGTTTTAATGATATCCAATTGAAATTTAAATATATTAAATCATGTTTAAACTTTAAATACAATTAAATGTCTATTAATAATTAGATTTACACTTTAGATGATTGCAAATTAAATTAATTTTGTTGACATCATTACGTCACGCCCTTAATACGACGTATATCGAGATCATTAATTATATATGTGCAGTGGCTAATAATAATAATAATATCTTTATTATCAATGATAAAATCTATTAATAAATTTACAAATTTAATTAAACAATTGAAAATTTTCCCGCCTTTCGTTTTATATGGTATTTTCTCTACATTAAGTGCATCAAGATAAGATACGTTGAATGATGTAGTTCACTTAATGCATCTTATCCTGATGCACTTCAAGGACTAGGGGAAGTAACTCCCCTTTCAAGGGAGTTCAAGGAAAGGGGAGTAACTCCCCTTTCCTGGGAGTTCAAGGAAAGGGGAGTTACTCCCCTTTCCTTGAACTCCCTTGAAAGGGGAGTTACTTCCCCGATGCGTTGAATGATGAAGTTCACTTAACGCATCTTATCCTGATGTTCAAGGAAAGGGAAGTAACTCCCCTTTCCTTGAACGCCCTTGAAAGGGGAGTTCCTTCCCATACTTGAAGGAAAAGGGAAGTAACTCCCCTTTCCTTGAAGTAGGGAATAACTCCATTCTTACCCCCATTCCTTTTCTTGAAAAGAAAGGAAGGAATAATTCTTACATCCTTCCCTTCTTTTTCTTGGAAGAAAAGGAAGGGTATAAGGATTACTCCTTCCTTTCTTTACCCCTCCTTTTCTTGAGAGGAAATTTTATAGAAAATGTTTTCCATCCTATAAAACAAGATTTTTTTACTTTTAATTAATTATGGGCATCATAATTATATTTCATTCATAATACTATCAGTGATTTTTTTTGCATAGGTGCTGAAGTAGGTGCCATTGAACCTATAAAATAAGATTTTTTTACTTTTAATTAATTATGGGCATCATAATTACATTTCATTCATAATACTATCAGTGATTTTTTTTGCATAGGTGCTGAAGTAGGTGCCATTGTATATCTAATAGAAAAATCTTCATTTTATTCAGGAAACAGATCAGATAAGATCGTTGATCAAGGAAGACTCGATAATGATTTAGGATAATGGCAAAAAAACTTAGAAGATGCGAATTTTCTAGATTTCTTTAAAATCCCCACTTCCTGTTTCGTCTAGATCCTCACTCAACTATCGTAAGAAAATCTTTCTTTTTTTGAGAAAATAATCTCATAGAGAGGGATATTTGTCACCAAATTCGAATAATCTTCTTTCAAATGTGTTGCTCGAAATATCTCTCAAAAATCAAGATGTAGTTATTTATGCTCTTTTATGTACTCTTTACTATAAACAGGTACATCTTTCTATCTCTTTTGCTTCATTCTTAATACAGCTTTATGCGCTCTTTTCCTTCTATTCCGCTAGAGACCTAGATCTGTTCATTACCTACAGAAGTTCTCTTTTCCTATTATTAAGGAAGTTCCTCCTATCTCGGCAGCTCTTTCATAACTTTTAACACTTCTGACAAGCTTCACTTACCTAACAGAACTTTTCATTTTTGATATTTTTCAGAAGACGTCGATTCGCACTGTACATAACTTCTTTCTATTCAGAATTCTTTCTGTACTCCTTACACTACTTTCCTTCGACCTATGGAGTAAAGATCTTCCGAATTTGAGATATCTGAAATCAAAAAATGCCTTTAAACGATTTTGAAAGATAAAGAATAACCCTAGAAGGATTTTCATTTTTACGTGAGTAAAAACATATCTTAATTTTCAAGTTCATCCTCATTTTTCAATTTAAATAATATTTTTCATATAATAATCATGTCTTAATTAAGAAAAAAATAATAAAATTAATTCGTATTATGACGTAATAATAGTGGATACTGTCATTGTTACTGTAATAACAATTGTTATTATTTTTTTAAATTTTTCTTACGCTGAAACTGAAAGCTGATAAAATATGTAAATTGCAACTGATAATTTTGAATCTAATGACGTAAAAATTAGCTCAATTATTAATTTATTACGCAACAATGCAATTTACATAAATGATTAAAAACTCACGATGACGTAACAATTAAAATAATGGAAAACAATCAAAACGTTAATTTAATAACGTATCGTTATTAATAATTGTAAATTACGCAAAAATCGCAACAATGCAATTTACATAAATGATTAAAAACTGACGATGACGTAACAATTAAAATAATGGAAAACGATCAAAACGTTAATTTAATAACGTATCGTTATTAATAATTGTAAATTACGCAAAAATTCGTTCATGACGTAACAATTTAAAATTCTACGATGCATTATTGCGTCGGAAATAATAACGTTCAACAGAAAAGTATTATTTTTCATATAATAATCATGTTTTAATTAAGAAAATATAATAAAATTAACTGTAATCAATTATGACGTAACAATAATAATGCTTGCTGTCATTGTTACATAACAACAATTGTTATTTTAAAAAATGTCGTTTACGCTGTAACTGAAAGTTAATAAAATATGTAAATTTCAATTGATAATTGAAATTAATGACGTAAATATTAGCTCAATTATTAATTTATTACGTAACAATGCAATTTACGTAAATGATTAAAAACGCGCGGGATGACATAACAATTACAATAACGGGAAACAATCAAAACGTTAATTTAATAACGTATCGTTATTAATAATTGTAAATTACGCAAAAATTCGTTTACGACGTAACAATTTTAAATTATGCGATGCATTATTGCGTCAGAAATAACGGCGTTCAGCAAAAAAAGAACGAAAATATAAAAAAAAAAACAATAAAACAATTATTCTACTTCCTTTGCTATTTTAATATTTAACATCTTTAATTAACATTATATAAAAATATTTACAAATATTTAACTAATTCTTAAATAAACAGAAAGAACGATAATAAACATTCTTCTATTAAATAAAGCTCGGAATCTGAGAAGAAAATCTATGAAATAAGTTTCTTTTCTTTAAATAAACATTCACTTAACTGAGCCGAGAAATTGCACTGTAATTAGAAAAGTAGATACGCTTCGTTCTTCTTACTAACATCTGAAGAAGAGAAGCTGATTAAAGGAGAAAAGAAAACAAAAAAAAAAAAAGAAAAAAAATGGAGGATATGGCAAGAGATGCGATGTCCACAATTACTTTTACGGAAGCAATTAATAAACCAAAATCCTTATAATCAGCGATAGTCACAGTAATTAAATCGAAAGAAGAAGAAGAAGAAAAAATAATTGAAAAATTCTGTTAATATGCGATTTGTATTAGAGAGTAGAAGCTTATTAAGGAGTTCATTTATCGCTTTAATTATTTAAATAATTTTATATATTCGTACTCCTTTAAAGTTTTAACGCGTAAGAGTCGAATGTGAAGCACCAAAGGGAGATGCACGTAAAGTACTGATTATAATGGAAAAAAATGCAGATGAAGATATGATTATTATATGCTTAATCATCATTAATATGGCAAATGGTGGCAGTATGAAAGTTATCAATTTTTTTTCTTAATAGACATATTGCAGAATGCAGAATACTTAATATTAACATTCACAAAGATGCATGGTGAAATTTTAACGCATGCTAATTCGTAAGCCGATCATGGTATGAGGTAAAAAAAAAAGAAAAATTCAAGAAAATCTGTACACGCTTCGGTCGCATTTTGCCCGGAGGAGGAGGACCAAGAACTCAAGTGCGAGTCATCTTCAGCATAGCCATTAATTTTATCCAAACCGTCATAACCATTTTTAAAACTTTTATTCATACTGAGCGAATAAATCCTGCACACGAATACAATGTAGATATATATATATATATTTATTTATTTATTTTTCCTCTGTAGAATCGCACAAACTTAAAAAGCTATTCTGGAATAGGAAAAGACAAAATTTCTTCGCGATAAACATCCATTTCTTTTTGGCAGATATTTTCAATGTAGGCTACATTGTAAGCCTTTTTTTTATACTTGAAGCATGTAGAAGACAAACAATAAAGAAAAGTACGTACGTAACTTGGATTTTCAACGGTAAATCGGGCAGCAGACGGAATCACCCTATAAAAATAAATATAAGAGAGAATGTACACATACTATAAAGATGTCCTGTGCGAGTAATTTATTCAGACCGCAGTCGTAAACACAGTAACGACATTAATATAGAGAAAGACTGTGTGTAGAGAGGAAAACGGCGATGGTTGTGGACAGTCTTATGCAATAAATTTAAATAACATTGCTACAGATTCTAACTGTTGCCGCTCTTACATATACTTCGCTACGTTAGACTTTATATAGATAAGATATGGCTTATTACGTGATTATTCTTGGCGTAAAATTCTATAAATTTTTTCCTAATGTTAAAAATCTACATTTTTAAGTTGCAGATCGATGTTCTTGCAGGTGATTTGCATTCAAACGTTCCGCCTAGTTTAAGAAAGAATTTTGTTTTAAATACAGTATATAAAAATGCTAAAAAACCGTTAATATCTTTTTACTCCATCGCAGTGATTCAATGTTTTAAATGGAAAATTGACGATTAATTCGCGATGACCGCGAACGAATACGCGATTAAAATGTAGAAAAATACATAGATATTGTCGCATAAAGTCCAAACGTCTGAGAAACATCAGCATGCAAAAAAAAGCAAAAAATAAAAAAAAATCTCTATCCTAGGTTACTGGAATTGTATCGATCGACTAGCAGAAATATATTTAACACCTCAGCATGCCTTAGGGTAGCAGAAGCAATACTAGTTCGTATGACGTGACATGCCTCAAGCATAGTCGCATTTGTCACAGAGTTTCGGACGGTTGTGATCAATTGTCAGTATGTTGATATTTTTGCCCACTCGCGTGTAAAAGGTAGTCAAAAACTCGGTTGGCAAGACAGTCCTGATTGTCGTTTCGACCAAGGGCTGCCCATAGCTCTGCGCTTGTTGCACGCTAAGGTAACAGGTTGTTTCCTGTGCTAACGTCGCACGCAGTTTGATCGAGCACGCACCCCTTGTACGAGTTCCCCTGTTTTTTTTTTTTTATTCTACTTGGAGCACGCAAACCTGTTCCGGTAGAACTTATTCGGAACGCTTTGCTATACGGAAATAGTCAGTAAGATTGATGTCAAAGCCTCTAAACGAACCAAGCAATAGTTGATAAAAGATGCATGAAGAGTGCTTTTGACTGCATGCTTTCGGGTGAGTGCAAATTCGTGTTGCATACACGCTCGTCTTGTGGGACAAGTTTTCTCTCCATTTATCCCACCGTCGTTCTTATTGTTATTTAATAAAGCTTTATAAAAAGTAATTAAACCGGATCACGTGTCGATCCAGTAAAAATAGAAAAAAAAAGGATAAAAAATTGCAGCGCGATGCTTTGCTAACGATTTGTCACGATACGCACGATATACAGAAGATAAATATTTGTATACCTAACGATCGTTGCTTACTAATTGAAAACCTAATTAACTTATAACTTTCTATGCAACAGAAAAAAACTATGTGTTAGAAAAGTTAGCATTGCAAACATTCGATTCTTAACACGTACACTTCGCCTATTTATCATCAATTCTATGTTTTATATGCATTACAGCATCGGACAACTTACGCCAATACAAAATTAATCTAAAGTACTTGCGTGCCTACAGACATATATTTACCCTTGTAGACATATATTAACCCTTTACCATAATCAGTTTTTATTTTTATATGTATATATAATATTTTTCTTATTTATTATACTCAGATTCTTTGCTTGTTTTCAATATATCTTTTCTTCTCTTGCAGTTTGTTTCCGCTTTATACTTCCTCAATTCTTCAATTTTCTAAACAATTTCTACTCAAATTTATTTATTCTTTCCTGTTCTTCATTAAATTCTTCTTTCCTACTCCTTCTTCTCTTTCTAATCCACTTTTTCTTCATTCCTCCTCATTAAATTCTTGAATTTCGTTTTTATTAGTGAATTTTTCGCGTAACCAATTAATAAAAAAAATATTCCGAATAAATTGATTTCTGCACATATATATATATATGTGTGTGTGTAGAAAATTTTCCACATAATCAAATGTAACAAAAATGTAACCAGATGATCAAAAAATATTTTTTCTTCTTCTTCTTCTCCTGTCCACCTCCCAAAATTTTCCGAATGTTGCAAGGAAATAACAGTAGTAGTATAATTTATAGCCGATGGTAAAAGTGATCAATAACCGTCTTCTCAGTTTACAGTTCAACAGTTTCATGGTACGTCAGCAATAGAACGTATACTCGTACATTGTCTCAACTCACCTCGACTATACTTTACAGTTACCTCACCACTTGTCCTCCCCAACGTCAATTCAATTCCGACTGCCTTGTTCTTCAGCAGGCCAACTGAAGCGACAGATCGCAGAGAGTATATTCTTTTGTGACTTGTCTGCTACACTACTTCGATACATCATGGACATGGTTGATGAATGGAAAGACACAAACTATTGAGTTCTAACCGGAGTCTTATTGTCTGATATATCACTCCTATCTTCACTCTTTAATTTCGCTTTGAATATGTTTTTTTTCCGGGATGCGGTTTTGATCATAGCACATAAATTCACGCAATTTTTTTGTTCTCTTCCTATATATATTTTTTTAACATTTATAAACTATGTCACACGAGAAAGAAAGATGTAGCCAAGTTAGTAGATTTTGTATTGTAGCGTGTCTCGCTGCGACGTTAACGCTTATAGAATATTTACCGCTTTAACTTATTACGTCATGGTGAGATATTTATAATAAAAAAAAAAAAGAAAAATGTGTTAATTATATGCAAGAAAAATAGCGTGTCACGCTTTTGTTTTCTCTAAAAGATGTTGGATAATTTTCGAACGACGTTATACGAATTAATAAGAAAATTTTCTGGTGTCGCAAAAGATAGTGTAAATATTAAACTCGTTATTTCAATTAAGGGCGATAAATTAAGAAACCTTCTCGAGAACTTATTCCAATAAATAAATATCTAATGTTTTTAAACGAATGTGCGCTTCATTAGTAAGCATCTTCATTAAGTTTTAATCACTGGAAAAGAACGTGCCAGGAAACATTTTGTTATCTCTCTCAGTATTTTGTATTCATTACAGTTTTAAATTCCCACAAGCTCTTCTCCTTTTGCTTTATCTTTCGATTACATTTAATAGAATGGAAGACAATTGTTGAAAGCTTATAACTTCTTTACAAAAAAAAGGCAAAATTTTCCTTTAAATTATCCATATTTTGATATGATTTCCATTTAATTTTATAAATTAAAAATATGCTTAACTTCTTCAGAAGATTACTAAAAATTTTTATCTTAATCTTTGCACGATATTTATTTCGAATCCTCATCTAGCTAAGTTTAATCTTTAAAGTTCTTTCATCGCTTTTCCAATTTCAAAAATTCTAAACCTCTCTCTCTCTCTCTCTCTCTCTCTTCTTTAGATTCTCTTGCTCCTCAGCATCTTAAATAATTCATTCCAATTCCTCTTTTCTTGCTGCTCCTCACATGAATTTTCATTTAATTTTACAGATTTTTTTAAAAATGTGCCTTAAATTCTGTACAAGATTATTAGAAATTTTTATCCTCCTAATCTTTTCACGATATTCATTTCGAATCCTCATCTGGCTAAGTTTAATCTTTAACGTTCTTTAATCGCTTTACCAATTTCAAAATCCCAAACCTCTTTCTCCTTTAGATTTTCCTGCTCCTCACATCTTAAGTAATTCATTTCAACTGCTCTCATCTTGTTGCTATTCATATGAGTCTCCATTTAATTTTACAGATTTTTTAAAAATGTGCCTTAAATTCTGTAGAAGATTATTAGAAATTTTTATCCTCCTAATTCAATTCCTCTTTTCTTGCTGCTCCTCACATGAATTTCCATTTAATTTTACAGATTTTTTTAAAAATGTGCCTTAAATTCTGTAGAAGATTATTAGAAATTTTTATCCTCCTAATCTTTGCACGATATTCATTTTGAATCCTCATCTAGCTAAGCTCATCTATAACTTTTTTAATCGCTTTTCCAATTTCAAAAATCCGAAACCTCTCTCTCTTCTTTAGTTTCTCTCGCTCCTCAGCATCTTTAAATAATTCATTTCAACTCCTCTTATCTCGCTGCTCCTCACTGCAACAGCACATGTTGTAACCCACATCAATATTCATAAAGAGTAAACATTATTGAATGACAGAATCTTTTCTCGAAATATCTCTAACATCATCCGCTTTAAACATTTTATTAAATAAGTGCATCCTATCAACGTTAACCTTCTTTGAAAACAAATTTATCCTGTTTGACGCTAACTAACCCAACCAAACTTATCTTCCAATATATCTTCGGGTTTCTGCCAGTTTTAATCTGCCATAAAATGGAATTAATGCATGGGTGTTTTTTAATGTTTCTCCCCTACTTCTTATCGTACTACAGCTTCACCGCTACACATAAATAACAGCTTGTACTACACGCCAACTGACGTGAGATTTCTTAGTCAGGTTTTAAACCAAACAGGAATCACAACATGTGACTAATGCTCTGACGTCATGGGCATTTTCATGTTCTTCAAACCATGCTTCCTTTTTTTTAAATGAGTAATATTATTCATTTCTGTTTTTTTTTCTAAATATCCTCTTTATCTACTTTAATTATATATTTATTCATGTTTTGTTGGCTTATGTTTATGCTAATTTTATGGAATCTCTCGTGATGTATATGAGAAAATTGGAATGGGAATAATATAGAAGGTCGTAAAAGTTTGTTTTTTATGCAAATCGTTTGCAAAATCGGGTGTGCACCTCGAAAATTTTCGGTTGTACATAACAGAAAATTGGTCCGCGATTAGTAACTCTGTCATATACTTGTATATACATGCCCCGTACCGAGATTGATTAGAATTTTAATCCATCACAAACTTGTATGGTAATTTTGTGCTTCCACGTAAAAATTTATCATAAATTTTGATCAAAACATATTCTATGCCGTACGACAGTGACTTAATCTTTCTTTTTTTTTTGACCATATCCGCATAAATATTAAAGTTTTTGTGTAAAGAACTAAAATTCTTTACACGTTCACAGTCATTAAAATCGTTTATTCGTCTATGGTTTGGAACCGTACGACAGTGACTTAATCTTTCTTTTTTTTGACCATATCCGCATAAATATTAAAAGTTTTTGTGTAGAGAACTAAAATTCTTTACACGTTCACAGTCATTAAAATCGTTTATTCGTCTATGGTTTGGAAGTTTAACGTTTTTAAACGTATCGAGCGCTTTTTTTGATGATTTTTGTGGCACTTAAAAGAACAAAAAGTACCATCAAAACTCCTAATTTGGGCGTATTTGAATTTACCATTCGTCACTAGCAGAAAAACGCAAAGTAATACGAATATTGGCAGGTGATCCATTATTAGCCATATAATTATCCCCACCTGCACTCACCCAACCGCAATTCATGAATAGGGTATGGTTTCTACCTAAAACAAGCGCAACTTCGCAGAAGTTCCTATATATAGTATATACTTACAAAAGTAATATCACAATTACAAATAAGCATCGAAGATAAAAGCGGAGAGCAGAGTTGAAAGTGGCTTGTTACTGTATGTTGTCCGCTCTTCAATCCGAAACTGCATGTCTCCGGATGAGACAGAGTGCACGACATCGTATCATACACGTGACAGTTGATTGTATGACATCGGAAGACAAGAAAATTGTCAAGAATGGAAGGTATAAGGTTTCGAAGCGTCGACAATAACAGAACATCCTTGCGCCTTATCCAAAAAGAAAAACTATAGATATCTGTTGAGTGTTTCGATTTTGGGCATTTGTCAAGTTGTATTGTGTATCGTGTCATTAGCCATATCGTGTCCACACGCTATCCGCTTTTATCTATCGTACTTTAGTCACGATAAATCAAGTACGTGAATAAGTTTTAAATTGTCTTCAGATTATAACCGCCACGTGATAGGATATGAGCCCAGTTGATGTAAAGATAAGTTGTAATCCGTAAAAGTTTGCTATCTATCCGTTTAATTAATGTTTTCATATCGAAAAGCGCTAGCGGAATGAAGTCTGTCTGTGCTTCTTCTTCGGTTATATATATCGACTTACTAGCTTACCAATAAATTTATTTTTTCTCCTCCAGTTTTATGCTGCCATCTTAGAATGGTTATGATGGCGATACAAGATTAATTGGATTAAGGATTTATTGATTTTCAAGTTTAAAATAAACTCAAATTTTTGAGGAATATGTTTAATATAATTAATATACTCACAACTCATTCTGTAGAGCATTAAAAATATTTTAAAGGCAAATGCTCTCAGGAGAAGAATTAGCATCCCTCAGTTACTCATAAGCGTTAAATGAATTTGTAAATTTTAAAATTAATGAAGTGTGACTTATGTATTTTCTACTTAATTTTAGTTAAATTCTATGCCATGCATTAAATTTTAATCATTTTTGGGCTTTTCGAACTGTTAGTTTGTTCGGAAATCAACTTAAATCTGTGGCATATCATGTCCGGATAATTTAATGTTCTCGTGATCAAGAAGAATATAAAGAAGTTTTGAAGAAAAATAAGGAAAAAAATATATATAATATCAAGGTGTGTACGAAAATTTTTTAGATAAAAGTAAGAAAAAATAATAAAAATTTCAAAAATTCGAAAAAAACCTTGTTAAATTTTTCATTTTTGAAGAAAAATGATTTTACCAGATGAAAGATTTTTTGTTGTTGTTGTAAGAAAATCGAATCCGGCAAAATTTCTACTCAAAATTTCATTATTTTGTCGAAAATATGCAAAACAGTTTGGAGAAAATGTAACCATAAGAGAAAAACAATTATTTATAACAAAATTTTCGAAAGAATAGCCCACTACACACACTAACCAGTTATTTAAGAGAATCTTATTTGGGCCTACCAGTTTTTCTAAGAAAGTGGATAAAAAAATAAAAATATAGAAAAACTCCTTCCTGAAAGTTACTAGAACGACTTACCTATTCTTATCACTACAGCCCTGCAGACACAACAATAAACTACTCTACTCGAACATATTTACTCTACAAGAGACAGAAAAAAGTTTAAAGTTAATGAGACAACTTTCGATTTTCATCTTGATTACCAAAGAGCAGATGAGGTATACTCCCCCAATACAACTGACAAACAAAGATAGATAGTCTTCTCCTGCAAAGTAAAAAAAAAAGCCAACAGAATTTAATTCTTGCAGTTATCTGCCATTTTATCATCTAGCCATCTGATTACGATAATTATGTCCGTTTGCCTGCAGAAACGATTGAAAAAGGTTGAAGCACAGTATTGGTTACCATCAACCCACATAATTAAGTCAAAGACTAATGAGTACGATTTTTTTTCTTATCTGAAACAAATCAGAGGAAGACACTTGAAAATCGTAGCTTCTTTACCTCATTTTTATTGCCTCAAAGCATTAAAAAATCGTTCTAAATGTTTGTGTGTCTCTGTCTGTGTTTTTTTTTTCTTTTTCAGTCACTTAACTCTTAAACTTCTTTAAAAGCGTACAGGCGATAACATCGAAGCTTACTGTACGAGTTAGAAAATTAGAACTATTTTTTTTTACAAGAAATAAATTAGTTTTGTATGTCTGTAATAATTTCCAATTACTGTTTGTTAAATGCAAGTGTTTAGCAAATCGATGGTCCTAATTAGAATTCATATATGATGATCAGACAGCAACAGATGTCGAAAATAAAACAAATTATGTGTTTTTTAATGATTGTTGCAAAGTTTTTACCTTTCGGCATCGATGTTTTGCGGTAAATTCATTTATTTTGTCGCTTATCAGATTCTCCGCAAATTATTGGTCGATACCGAATTCGAAAATAAATTTAACGGAATCTAATTGGTCGATTTAAATGAAAAAATTGAAATCGACAAGTTACTTTTTTCTGTTGTAAATTTCGTAATAAAGAAAAAAAAAATAACGCCGTTGTAATTATTACGAAATTGATCAAACGTCATCGCTTATCAGTTTCAAACAATTTATTTCGTAACAATGTAAATTCGAGTGAATTCGATAGAATTTGATTGGTCGATTTAAATTTAAAATTGAAATAGATTAGTTTGTATTTTGTTTTCGATTGTTTCGTAATGATTTCGTAATAAAGGAGCAAAAATTACGTTTAAAAGATATTTATGCTTACATTATTACGAAATATACATAAATATATATATTACATTATCGAAATATATATAATAAT
The DNA here is from genome assembly GCA_000484575.1 of Olivierus martensii. Classification (NCBI taxonomy): domain Eukaryota; kingdom Metazoa; phylum Arthropoda; class Arachnida; order Scorpiones; family Buthidae; genus Olivierus; species Olivierus martensii. The sequence goes on from AYEL01061695.1 coordinate 18,959, forward strand.
GCAAAAAAGTCATCCGTTTGTAATTATTACGAAATTGATCAAATGTCATCACTTATCAGTTTCAAACAATTTATTTCGTAACAATGTAAATTTGAGTGAATTCGATTGAATTTGATTGGTGGATTTAAATTAAAAATTGAAATTGATTAGTTTGTATTTTGTTTTCGATTGTTTCGTAACGATTTCGTAATAAAGGTATAAAAATTACGTTTAAAAGATTATTTACGCTTGCATTATTACAAACTTTATGTCTTTATGAGTAAATTATTACTCTTTTTTTTATCAAAGTTAATAAAAGTAGTCCTTTTAATAGTTTCTTTTTTTATTATTTTTAAAGAATTATAATTATATGTTATATATTTTAAATTATTCTCTACAGTTCATAATATGTTCGCAATTAGGATTTAATTATATTTAAACTTAAAAATAATTTAATTTTTT
>AYEL01061696.1:0-36510 GCA_000484575.1 Olivierus martensii
TTTACATATGCAAATTAGGCCTAATTCTTTCGTATTCTTTCGTTTTTTTTCTTTTGGTCCTATAACTAAAATTAAAAAACGATATCAGAACAGAGTATATTGACAACAAAATATAATTTTTTCGTGCCAAAAACTTAAAAAATAAAAAAGTTATGGCAAAATATCGAATATTAAGTATCAAATTTCATATAATTTAGAGCATTAAAGAACATTAATTTTTTTACTTTTAGAGCGTTAAAGGTTAATAAAATCTTTTGTTTATGTTTCTATTTGTGATGTTAGTCATTAACCTGTTGAATATGAGAAATGTAAATTTCCACCTATTTCTGTGAGCTGGCAATTAATTAAGCCTAATCAACATACAAAAATTAAAATCATCATATCTCATATAATTTTCATCGGAATCTCTTAAAATTTTTATACAGTGGACTCATGTTTTATGAACCCCAATTTACAAACTACACATTTTTATGAACTATTTAGTTGGTCCCAAAAAGTCCCTATTATTAATTAATGCCATTTCCATTTACAAACTTTTTTGGAGGTCCGTACAAGTTCATAAAGTAGAGAGTTCACTGTAGTTTTTTAAGTTCCTTCATCTCTTTCTAGCCATATATAAATTTTTCTATTTTTTTTTTTTAAACAACTTTTCATTACATATATGAGATTAAGGATAATGCAGTTTTTTTTATAAGAATACAGTTAAACCTGTTAAAGTGACCACCCTTTGGGACCGACCTGACTGGTCACTATACAGAACAGTGACCCTCTCCTTTCCCCCAAAAGAAAATAACAGATTATTCCAAACTGCAAATTTATTCAATGCAAATCACCAAAGAACTTTTTTGCAGTAAGGTTAAATATTTTTAATTACTCAAACATCACACTAATGTTTTCGGTGTTACATTACACCCTCCTCAGGTATGATAACTCTTAGCAGATTCGAAGACTAGAAATAATTCTTAGAACTTTCAAAGTTCTTTACAAAATATTTAAAATTCAAACATTAATCAATTCTTAAAAATTGGAACATAGTTAATATATTAAAAGTCCTAACAAGACTTCATCAGAATAAATGATATTGACTTCAACGACCTAAAGATGATAATAAAAACAATAAATAATATGTTAAAATCCCGATAGCCTCTGATTAACATAAATCATAAGTTTAGCTGCACTTCCACGTCCTTAGTTACTAGCTACTCCGGATAAATCCATTAACATATACATTACACTACAAGCATTATTTTCCTTCGTATTTATTCACTCATTCTCGTCCTCCCTAGCTTTGTTGCCGCTTTTCTTTATATAATGCATATTTCCACGCTTGAGTCGGCTCCCACGCCAGCTTGTCATTGATTAAATTCTCCTCAGATTTTCTTCTAATTATCTCGATCGACTCCGCTATAGTAGGTTTGGTCCTTGGTATGATACTCTTTATTAATTCGGTTTTTTCCCATTCTATGCTTAGATCCTTGTCATAAGCTTCTACTGCCAACGACGTCGTTAACTTACCTTTAGCTATATCCGCTTTGTGCTCTTCCATTCTCTTAGCTATGGTCCTAGTGGTGACTCTGACGTACGCCGATTCTTCACCTGTACTCAAGTTTTTTGTGGGAATCCTATATACTCCGCTACGTTCAGCATGGCTCAATGGATCCTTTTCATCATTTTCCTTTTTTTTTTCTTTTCCTTTTCCTAAGTAAATTAAATGTCGTTGACTCCCTTCTTGGTGCTAGAGTTTTTCCTTTCTTATTCACTAGGTTTTTTATCATGCTCATGTTTCTCATGCGGTACAGTACTGAGATATACTCTCTTTCTTCACTCCTGTTCATTCCTGTATTCTGCTCATCACAACTCTCCATATTCATCTTAGTTTCTCTTAGAATCTTCATTAGAAAGGGCTTATTATAGCCATGCTTTAATCCTACTTTTAGTATGTATGCCAACTCTTCTTTCAGGACCTCTTGCTGCTTACAGTATTGCAAAGCTTTTTTATACATACTTCTAAACGCGGATTTCTTATAACTTATCGAGTCGTTGGACTATTTCGGGATTAGTACCGGTGTATATGATGGTTTTCTATAAACGCTGGTCCTTATCTCTTCACCTTGTATTATGATTTTGAGGTCTAAATAGTGTACTTCTGCGCTACTCTTCTGGTCCATCTTTAACCTAAGTCCATATTGGCCTACCGTAAATTCTTCTGCCATCTGCTCTATTTTGTCTTGTCCTTTCCATATGACTAGCACATCGTCTATGTATCTCGTAAATAACTTCATATTAGGTCTAAACTTAAAAAGCTTTTGACTCTCTACTACTCTTAGAATAATTTCCGCTAGGGTACCCGCTATCGGACTACATATGGGTACCCCTAGCACCTGTCTGTATATTCTTTGTCTAAATGTGAAATATGAGTTGTGGCAAATTAAATAGGCCAGTTCCTGGAGCAGTCTAGGATCGGATTGTTCCGATGGTAAATTCTCTAGCATAAACCTGTAAAAATATAAACATACTGTCAAAATATAAACATACTCGCTGAAGCGATGGATATAGTGCTTCATAATCATATGTTACATGACGTCATCCCTTTCCATTCTCAATTGTTGTAGCTTACTTAGTACTGTTGTTACTATTTTCGTCGAATCCTGGGTTTCGCCTAGAATTTTATTGGCCCAATTTGCAATCACTTTCTCTAAGTTATACGTTGGGGACAATCTTTTCTCTACTATTGGTCTAGCTTTTATAGGCTCTTTGTGTGTCTTAATAAAGGCAAACATTCTAGGACAAGCTGTAAGGATTGTAGAATTAGATAAGGAGTCGTGGTTGGAGAGAGGTGGAGAGAATGGTCTCCCTTACCTGTTGTCGATGTCTGATGGTTCTGGACGGCCATGTTGGATGGTCCGCAGTAACGTTCTCGTCTTTTTCACTTCGAAAAATGTTATGATGGTTACAGTATTTGAAATTAATTTTGTTATTAATAATTGTAAATTCCAACTTAATAATTGTGTATTGTTAAAGGAAAATATTTATTGTATTGGAATATTGGTAATATTGAAATGTAAATGTGCTCTCGTTAAAAGTGCTGACACTAGAGGGATCAACGTCCCGTCCCGAGATCGAAATCTTACTGAAAGTTGGTGCGCAACTGGTCGACAAGTTGGAGAATTATATAAGCTGGATATTTGTAAAGTGCTTGAACCTAGCACTATAAGTTTATGTTCTTTTTCTTCGGTATGGGACAAACAGGTTGTATTAATTTTATACTTTTATATGTTCAATTAATTCAGTTAATAAAAAGTAATACTTTAAGTAACCATGGATTCATTTTTTGACTTAATTGATACTATTTTAGACTGGTTAGACCGTAAGGAACTTCATTTTCATATAAGTTTTAATACGACGGATAAGGGCAATTTTTCACGAAGACTGAGTCGTAACCGAGATCAAGCCCGGAGTTTAACCCGGACTTGATAAAGCTGGCACTTCTTGCTTTTTTACATTCCATATTTGAGGGAATTGTGGGTCTTTTATAAGTCTGTCCACTTTTGCTGCCAGTTTCAATGTTGGGTCCTTCTCTATCTGCACAGCTTTATATTCTTCAATGTAATTTATAAATATAGCTTTCATAAAGCTCATTGCTCAATAGTACCGTACTATTGAATTAATTGCTTAATTGCTCAATAGTACTATAGAAAACCGGTACTAATCCGAAATGGTCCAACAACTCGATAAGTTATAAGAAATCCGCATTTACAAGTACGTATAAAAGGGCTTTGCAATACTGTATGTATGCAGCAAGAGGACTTGAAAGAAGAGTTGGCATACATACTAAAAGTATGATTAAAGCGAATGTGTTCTATAACAGATGAACATCTATTATAACTTACATTCATCTGTTTTTAACATACAATACAAGTATAGTATTCTGGTTAGTATGTTAGTAACACATTCATCTGTTTTTAACTCACACTACAAATATTCTATTTCCTGTGTTAGTAACACATTCATCAGTTTTTCTGTGAGTTAAAACAACAAATTTAAACAGTTGAAACAACAGATTAAACAACAGATGATTGTGTTCTATAATATAACAGATGTTCATCTGTTATAACTTATATTTATTTGTTTTTAACATACAATCCAAGTATCTGTTTCGTATGTTCGTAACGCATTCATGTTTTAATTCACACTGCAAATATTCTATTTCCTGTGTTAGTAACACATTCTTCTGTTTTAACTCACAGGAAAACAGATTAAGCATTTAAAACAACAGATTAAATAGTTAAAATAACAGACATTATATAAAGAAAAGCGGCAACAAAGCTAGGGAGGACGAGAATGAGTGAATAAATACGAAGGAAAATAATGCTTGTAGTGTAATGTATATGTTAATGGATTTATCCGGAGTAGCTAGTAACTAAGGACGTGGAAGTGCAGCTAAACTTATGATTTATGTTAATCAGAGGCTATCGGGATTTTAACATATTATTTATTGTTTTTATTATCATCTTTAGGTCGTTGAAGTCAATATCATTTATTCTGATGAAGTCTTGTTAGGACTTTTAATATATTAACTATGTTCCAATTTTTAAGAATTGATTAATGTTTGAATTTTAAATATTTTGTAAAGAACTTTGAAAGTTCTAAGAATTATTTCTAGTGTTCGAATCTGCTAAGAGTTATCATACCTGAGGAGGGTGTAATGTAACACCGAAAACGTTAGTGTGATGTTTGAGTAATTAAAAATATTTAACCTTACTGCAAAAAAGTGCTTTGGTGATTTGCATTGAATACTAAAAGGTTCTAGCAGTTTTCTATTGAGAAATGAATTAAGCTGCAAATTTATATTAATTAAAATTATCAACTTGCAGTTAATAGATAATGACAATATATAACACATATCACCTTCTGATGAACAAAATCTTATAGCAAGCATATACTGTATCACAATTAATACTAACCTGCATATGTGCATTTAACATAATCAAACTTAAATTAAAATACTGCATAAAGGTACATATACAGTAGTATTATAATATTTACTTTTTAATAAACTGGTTTAACAGACTATTTTATCATAATAGAAAAATTCTAATGGAACATTTTATCTAATGGAAAAATTTCTAAGAAAAATACAGCAATTCCTCCATGAAATTAATCATCTTAGTCACTTTAGCAGGTTAAAATTTCTTAAAACTAACTATGTGAGTGGTCACTATACACATTAGACAGGTGGTCACTATACAGAACAAAAATAGCACTACATCCTATGGGAAACAAACCAGCTTATGAAATTTGGTCTCTTAAGCCAGATGGTCACTGTATCAAGATGGTCATTTTAACAGGTTTCACTGTAATTAGCCATTCAATGAAACCAGTTTTACTTTTAGACAATAGTAGAACCTATGAATAAATAAGCCATGAAGAAAATTGGATCATATTTTGAAAAATAAGCAATAAAAAAACCAATTATGATGCAAATTTTCAGAAGTTATGTCATATAGTTAGTCAAAAATAGCATAAATTTATGAAAATATTGTCATCATAATTAACAGGTTTATATTTATTGATATGTTTTTCCTTCATTTCAATAATTTTAAAAAATTTTTGAATTTATATCAACAAATCTAATGTAAATACAGTCGACTATAACTTGAACATCCATAACTCGAAATCTTCCTTAACTCGAAGTACTTGCTTGTCCTGGGCAGGAAACACATATCACCAATGCATTATTTACCTCCTTAACTTGAAATGTTTTGATGTAACGTCTCCCTAACTCGAATTTTTCAACCTCGTTGATGTCTATCGATACCTTTGTTCAAGGTTGTCAACTCAAAGTAAAGCACTTATCACATTTATGTACATAAAAATAACCAAAAATTATCATAATTTTTAAACATAGAGGTAAGCTTAATTATCATTCTGCTTAAAAAACGGATAAATCTGTAGTGTTCAGTGTCATCAAGTGTAGATCGTCATAGCTTCGCTGGCGAGGAAAAATAATGAATTTTTTTCAGTTGATCAACTACATTATTAATTTTAGATTTTGCCTTATTATAAATCTTATTGTACTGTATTGTAAACAAATTGTATTGCAATTAAATTGTTTAACGCGTTTTTTGTTGCGACAGTCTAAAAGGAGATTTGATTATACAGTAAGTTTAATGATTTTCCCTAACTCAAATTTTTTTGTGGTCCCTTCAACTTCGAATTACAGAGAGTCGACTGTTTATGGCCTAATGCCTGCTCTTATATATAAACAACTATAATATTCATTATTTTGCTCTAATTGAACCCCAGATGGTTACTTTCGCTGTATTACCAACATCACATGCCATGGGGTAGCATCCTGGCTTGGCAGGAAAAGTGTGGCAGCAATAAAATAATAAAAGTAACATGCCCATTTTTATGGTAAACGTTTGTTTATGTTGGTATTTTTTCATTTTTTAACAAAAATACAGTGAAAATGATGTTAAATATCAATAAGCAATAAATAATATTGTATATTTTAATAGAAATAATAAATATTTTAATATTATCTGTAATATATTTTTTAATTTTAACATTTCATAATGCACTCAAAAAATTAATTTTTGCAAAAAAAATTTCAGAAATTAATTTTATAATTATAAATAATTAGAGCAATACAAATACAGTAATCTAGAATATAGAGCAGTGGTTTTTAACCAGTGTTCCGCGAAATTATGAAAGTGAGGCCTACTTGAATGATCTTAGGGTACTGCACAGTACGTATTTTATAATGTAGACATGATTCAATTTGCATTTACGAATAAACTATTAAGTAGGCTTATCCACAAAAGCATTTAAGATTTTGCTATAGTTTTCGACATCATATTTGTGTGAGCTAGGCTTTTCAACATTAATGAATATAAAAATTAAAAAGCACGAAAGACTTAGAAATACTGAAGAATAAATGAGGATATCTTTATCACACATCAGATTTGACATGGCTTAAATCTGCAAAAGACAAGTAACTCAAGCATCACATTAAACTTGATTTAAAATATTCCATCAAGAGACCCGATCGGGTCTCTCGCTAATTTCAGTGAAAGAAACGACATCGAGTATCTATACAGGAATGATGATAGTTCTGCGCAACCTATATGCTTTTTTTACGGTAAACTTGAACTTTAAAATTAAACTTTCATATTATTCCAAAATAACATTTTTCTTATCTTTCACAAGAGTGTAAGAACATATGCACTTACTTGCATAATAAAAGAGTAATCATTATTTTCTTTTTTTCGGATTTGAAAGATCACCTTTGTAAGATTACGAATCAGTGCACATAGTTGCCAACTGCCTAACTTGAGTTTCATTATCTTGATATTTGCATCATTTATTCAGTTGCCAACTGCCTAACTTGAGTTTCATTATTTTGATATTTGCATCGCCTTTATTTATTCACAAAATGAAAAGGTGATCTTTAATATAACTATGAAAAGCAATAATATTTAAAATATTATTGCTTTTCATAGTTATATTAAAAATAAAAGGCATTTCTTTTTGTTATATATGTATATTTATGTAAAATAAAATAACTTTCTAATTATCATCATAATTATCAGCAGCAGTTACCAAAGTGCCACCTAGTAAATATTTATTATTGTGATATTTATTCTCATGTATTAACAAGTATAACAAGTAAATAAGGTGATTAATTAAATTAATTACTTAATACTGAATTGAGGACAATGATGAAACAAATTTTTGAAAAACACAATTACGCTCGTAATAGTTGGAAAACAGCGATGCCTAAAACACCAAAACCGAAGGATTCAAAAAAATTAAAGGAGGTACAATTATTGATAGAAGATGAAAATATTATTTTAAATGGGGAATGGTTACAAGACTCTCATATTAATAATAGGAAGGTGCCACACATGACATATGCCATTAACAGCCACTGGCAGTAACTGACCATGAATAGCATATTCATCAATTGAATGCAAAGGGTTAAACTATGTTAAACATTTTTGATGAGATTCAGATATGACGGAAACGGTTAATATTTCTTTGATATTTTCTACAAATAAATATTTCAATAAAATCATATTGCAGAGAAATGTGACTGAATACAATTGACATGAATGTGTCTTGCTTTCCTTTTTTGCATTTTCTTCATATCGCATCAAAATGTTTCAATGTCAGATGCCAAATTTATTATAAAGTGGCTTTATTTATTTCAGTAGTGAACTTGATTTGAAAATTTATAAATAAAGGAAATTATCAACCTATTTCAATGAATGTTATGTTGTTCTAAAAAAATTTGAAATTTTTCCCTCAATTTTCAAAAAATGAAAATTGAGGAATCAGTTTACTTATAACAGGGATGAACAGACTTGTTAAGATCAAGGGCCACATAGACTCACAATGGCTTGTAGGAGGGCCACCAAAAAAACTACAAAATGTATATATCATATCATGTTTATTAATTACATGTTACAAAGCACTATAATCAAAAATAAATAAAGAATTTTTAATTGGATGCATGGTATTGCATTGATTTAACAAAATTTAACAATTCTAAATTTTCATTAGTTAAGCAGCAGTGCATGTGTGCATGTACAATTTTTTAAATCATCTATTTCACACACACAAATACAGAAAAAATAAAAAAATGTTTATTATTACAAATATAATTATTTTTTTTTTTATTGCTTAAAAACATTATCATCAAACCACTGTAAAAATTATTTCACATCAGAAAAATATTATTTGAAAGTGCATTGTTCACACACAATATTTCATTGATTGTATGACTTGTTAAAATAACACATGGTTATTTTATGTCCCCACAAGTCAATGGAGGGCCACATGCAGCCTGAGGGCGGTGGTCTGTGCATCCCTGATTTATAAGTTTCACAATTTTATCAATTTTCAAACTCTAAAGTCAGAGAGTCAGTTTATACACTAATTTGGCTTACACACAAGTACAAGTAGATCCCAGATTTACATAGTTAATTTGTCTAAAAAAATTCTGTGAGAATTAAAAACCACATAAATCTTACAATGCTTAAATTCAATACACATGAATGGGCACATTAGCAAATGGAATAGTCAAATGAAATTTTTGAACCTACTTTAACCTAGATAAGAAAATTTAACAACAAGTGATATTTTCTCAAAAATGTAAATTGTTTATGGAATTTTTCATTAGTATTTTATGGAAATTTAACAAAAATTAAAAATACTAATATGTAAGATCTTCCACTTAGGAAACAAGATTATACTTAAAAACAAGCACTAGTTTAAAGTGGAAAAATTAAATAATTTATTGAAATGCTTTTGATTTTAACAAGTCATCTTCAGCATACAAATTTAACTATAGAATGGTTTGGAACACAAAATTATCATAGAACAATATATAAATTTAAAAATTTAAAATCAGAGATGTATAGAACATACATTAAAGTAGAACATTTAAATATTCGTATACATATGCTAAGAATTATTAAGGTTTAAACCAGGGGGTTCCCAACGGGTCGGTATCGACCCCTGGGGGTTGATAGAATTTTAAAGGGGGTCAATGTTGATCAAGGGGTCTATTGGGGGTCGATAGCCCAATATGCAATGGCAATTGATCTGCATAATCAAGATCCCATTGATTACAAAAAATTTATTAATAAAATTGATAATTAATTGTTTATTGATATAAAGCTATATCATGTAATAAAGAAAAATCATATGCAATAAATATAAGGGAAAAAATACACTTAAATTATTTAATATACTTTTAAAAACCAATAATATTTTTTTTAAATATATTAATATTTAATTTGCGATTGTCCATTATTGAAAAGGATTGCATTTCCTCAAAAAAAATATATTGTTGTATACAAGCCACTTGCAAAATTTAAAAGATTTTAATGTTTGCTTGAGATTTTAATGTTTGCTTTCCATTTTTCAATGACTGCATTGAAAATGTGAATGCGCCAGCATGGATCATAGAACCACTGCACTGATATATATCTGATTTTGATATTATAATACAAGAAGAGTTGATTGCATTGAAGGAGGTGTTCAAGCACAATTCTTATTTGAAACACATGGGTATGCTAAATTTTGGAATTTAAAAGTCATCCGAGAAAAATATCCCCAAATAAAAGTTGTTACCGAACCAGCATTATTCACTTTTCCCTCTTCTTACCTAATAGAAGCAGGCTTTAGTCGAGTCAATAATTTACTACGAAAAACAAGACACAGGTTGAATATTTTTGAACGAGATGATTTAAGAATTAAGTTAAGCAATTTTATGCCAAATATTTAAAAAAATTGCATCCATACATCAAGTGCAGCCATTACATTAATTAATATCGAACTTTTGTGCAATTAGAATCTGTGATTTTTTTTTCTGAAAACTTGTTTATATTTGTAAAATTAAAAATGATAATAGTACAAAAAATAATAAAACATAAATCTAATAAACCTTTTTTTTTATTCAAAACTTTTAATTCATATTCTTAGTCTAATTGTTATCTTTAAGTTATTTATGTTTTGTTCATATTCTTAGTCTAATTGTTATCTTTAGGTTATTTATATGCAATTATTTGTATTATGATTATGTTGTATGCTGTATATTATAGAGAAAAATGTAAGGGGGGTCGACGAAGAAAACCATTCTTTTAAATGGGGTCGATGCAAGAAAAAGGTTGGGAATCAATCCCTGGTTCAAACGATTACGTGCAACATAATAAACAAAAGAAAAAAGAAAAATTTAAATAAAATAAATAAATTAAAACAATAAATTACAATAGAGGCTGATGATGATAACCTATATAGAGCACTATTGGCAGTAGTGACTTAAAAACTATTTATTTTACAAAAACGAAGTACAGTGGTACCTCGGATCACGAACGTCTCGGTTCACGAACAAATTGGTCTACGAACCGTTCCATGAAATCGATCAGCAGTATTCCCTTACGATCCCAAAACATACTGGCCATGACTTTGCCAGCAGAAGGAGTTTGTTTGAACTTCTTTGTAACTGATGACCCTGAGTGACACCATTGTTTGGACTTTTGTTTCGCTTTGGGAGTGAAATGAAACACCCACGTTTCGTCTCCAGTAACAATGGAGTCCAACAATCCTTCCTTATCTTCTTGACACTGTTGAAGAAACTGGCGATCACAGGCAAGGCATTTCTCCTTGTGTTCTGCTGTCAACATATGCATACCCATTGAGAACAACACTTGTGATACCCCAATTTTTCAGTCAAAGCTCTTTCCACTGTACCGTAAGAACTCCCAGGAATCCGAGCAACAAGTTCACGAACGGTGATCCTCCTGTTTTGAAGCACTTCGCGTTGGACCATCTCGATAATCGCCTCCGAAACTGACGGTCTTCCACTCTGTTCTTCATTGTGGACATCCTTCCGACCGGCACTAAACTCCCTGCACCACTTTCGGACATGTTGAACAGACATACACTTGTTGCCATACACCTCTGTCAACTGACGATGAATATCCATGGGTGAAGTCCCTTTGGCGTGCAAAAAGCGAATTATGGAACAAATCTTGCACTTGGCAGGAGCAACAATGGGCACCTCCATCTCGGACGGCTGCTGAGCCAAGACTGAGCGGCGCAGTGAAGCGCCGCCTGGTGGAATCGAGAGTGGGGAACAGCCGTGCACAGCAGTGTTGCCAGATTTTGCCTTGCACCTTCCCTTGTGGCTGGAGCTCTTTGGGAACCTTATATCTGGATCGACCCTTGTATTATATTTATGTCATATTCCATTTATGAAATTTTTAAAATAATACTTTTCATTAATATATAATGATAATGTTTAGAAAATAATAATAATTTTTATTACCAAATATAAATCACGCCATGTTTCATCTTCATCTGGTTCATTACTTCGAAAATCTCTTTTACAATGAATTTCCCATAATTCATCTGTATCTTCTAGCAGATCCTAACAACAACATTTTTTGAATTAAAATTTATATTTGTTAAAAATAAGCAAATATTTTAATTTTTCAATGTTAGAAAACAGTCTGTTTTTATTGTTTATCAAATAAATATAGTCAAAAAAATTTATTATATAATAATTATTAATATTTTTTGAAAAATCATTCATTATTGCATCAATGATTTCATTATTATTTATTGAAAAGTAAAAAAAGAAGCAACATAATCGATATTTCTAATTTACAAATTATTGAATTTAATTGAAAACATTTCTTTAAATATAATATATAATGTAATATTCATAATTGATTGTTCTTAAAAATTTAGTCAATATAAATATTATGTTAATCAATATTTAATACATTGTATACTAGTAATCTGAATTCATATACTGATTTAAAAAAAAAGACAGTAACACTCCAGAAGCTGTCCTGTTGTCTTTATAATGGTCTGTAAGAAATAGATTGCAATTATATGGAAGCATTAGGCATTACTATAAATATGTTTTAAATAGTTTTGGCCATTTTGTTGTTATTAAATTATCAATCTTGTTAATTAAAAAATTTGATGTATTTCTGGTAGTAACAGATGTGCTTGCATGCATGTTCTTTACCATTAGAAAACAATTATATTTTAATATTTTAAACTCGAGCACTGTTCAGCAATAATCACACATAATATCATTTATTTAGTGAAGTGCTTTCAGTATAAAATTATCCTCAGCATATAAACTGAAGAATAATATATATAAATTTAAAATATCATCATTATTACATTATTCTTTAAATTCAAAATTTATGCATTATTTCATCATGAGTTAATTAAATTAATGCCTTTGTTATAAAATAATAATATAAATCTTACAGTATATGTGTTACAATATACATTTATAAATAAATAACAATCTATATTTAATTAATTCATCAATCATTAATACTATATAATCATGCTACCAATACATTTTCTGATTGTTTTTCATTAATCAGATTTCCTTGCTTTTTTCTTTTTAATATTTCTAGTGTTTCCACAAAGTATTTGGTCTATTTTATTAACCTCTCTTATAATCTTTGTCTGTTCCCATTTAATTTCTATGTCTGACTCATAAAATTTCTTTGCCAATGCAATATGCAAATTTCCTTTCATATCATCTTTACAGTGCTCTTTACCTCTTTCTTCTAATGCTCTATTAGATATAACTACATAAAATTCTTTACATAAATCTTAGTCCCAAACTGGGATCTGATATACATCTTTCTGTTTAGTAAATCTTTCTCATTTCTAAGTAAGTTAAAAACAGTTGGGCTCCTAATTACAGATAGATTGCCTTTTACCTACAATTCTAATTGTATTCAATTTTGTCATATGGAATGGTATTTTAAAGCAGTGGTGCACAACCTTTTTACAATTGCGACTACCATACTCAGACTGAAATTTTAACAACCCATTATTTGTTGTTACCATCCTATTTAAGCATATAAGGAGAATAATAATAAAATTCATTTTAGCACATATAAATTCATATATTTATAGTATATTTCAGTAAAATATGATTTGATATAATATTGATTTTTGAAAAAAACTACATATTAACAAAAAAAAATTAAAATACATTAAAAAACAATTTTTTAAATTAATGTGATGGCTGTGCTTCCATGGAATTCATAATTTTTTCCATGTTTGGCTTAATATTTGAGACGGCAAGCCATAAATTATTTTCAGGATCTAAACATGACCAATATTTTGTTTTTATTACAACTAATTTTGAAAAATCAGTTTCACACAAATAAGTTGATGTAAACAGTATTTAATATTTTTATTGCCTTTTTCTTCAACTCTGAATATCCATTGCAAACAGAGAATCAATATGAGAATTTCTCAAAATTTTCAAGACCCCTAACAATTTTTTTGAGATCTCTTGAGGGGTCATGACCACACAACAGAGGTTGCACACTGCTATTTTAAAGTATTGCTACTTCTGATTGAGCTAACAAAGTCTCTTGTATTAACATATTATTTTGCCTGATCAAATCTCTCTCTACTTTAGTTTGTATTGATTTTATAAATTTTACTGTGAATCTGTTTTTCTTTCCTATTTCTAAGATTTTTATTATCTATGTTTTTTGGGCTTCTACAATGTTTGTATGGGTTTTTGCTTTTTTAAAATATTTATAAATTGCTGCTTTTTTGTATGTGAGCCTGTCATCTGACCATGCTGGGATAATTAATCTTTCTGCTGTTAGCTTCTGATATACACTTATCTTGTAAGTTGATCTGTCCAACTCTATCCATATACTAAGTAATGTATTTATTTTATTATTTTTTTGTTCTATTGATAGCTTGAGAACAAAACCATAAGCTTCATTTGCAAATGCTTTCTCTAGACGTCTGTTTTATCTACATTTCTCCATATAATAAATATGTTATCTATATATCTTTCATAGAATTTATAACTTCTGATAAATTTTTCTAAAATCCTAAGAATCAATTCTGCAATAATCCCTGCCATGGGCTATTAATAGGTAAGGCATTGGTTTGTAAATAAAATTTATATTTAAAACAGAAGTAAGAGTTGTAACATATTAACCTTTAACGCTCCTCTTAAAAAAAAATAAACATTCCCTAGTGGTCCGAAGGCGATATTTCTCTCAAAGTTCCTGTTATCAACTTGTATATTTTGCAATAGGAACCTATATAGTGATAGACATGTAGAAGATAATTTAATTAAGGATATAACCTTTGGAAATCTAATGTAACTAAGATATTGTTACATTCTGGCTTCAAATTGTTTAATTCATTAAGGAATATTTCTATCAAATCTATTGTGTGTGTATAGCCTTATAAAATTTTGCCACTGCACCAAACGCTAATTTCGGCCTCGTCCGATAATAAAGTCTCCATAGTAATATATAAGCTTCCCGAAATGGAATTCTGCCATAGGTAACCATGGTCTAATCGGTTAAGGCATAACCTTATAATCTTAATTGCCACCAATGTCCTAAATTCTCTAATGGATATAAAGGGACTCTCTTTTCTCTTCTGTGGGTCTAGCGCCTAATAATATCTTATGTTATTTCACATATGCACATAATCTTGAATATTGCAGATTTTTCAGTTTAGTTGTCTTTAGAAATGATGGAAAATCAGGATTATTATATAATTTATCTAGCTTTGTAAATAGAGCTTTAGTCAAATCTTTCTCTAAAAGTTTTGCTTCCGAGCTTATAATATAATTATCTATACTCCGTCTCACTCTCAACTGATAGTGACGTTACGCGATCTTTGGTTGTAACTATCCGCTTCAAAAAATAAATCGCAGAATTATTTCCTTTGCAATAGGTTTTAATTTCATATCAAGTACATAGTTTTTAATACTTTTTTATAGTTGTAAATAATTTCAGTAATGTACTGGTGACAATCACCGGATAAAAATATAGATCTAGCGATCGTCCGTTAACGAGATTACTGTATTTGATAAAATGGCTTCTTACTCGAACGCGAGAAATAACGTGAGAGGAAAGTGCAAAGAGGAAAGTTTATTTTTCTATTATTCAAGTAATGAATTATTGTAAATTATATAAAATATAAATATAGATATAAATGTGAAAAAAGCATCCACAGCTAACAGATCAGACGACAATGTCAACACCGGCAGCGGAGTGGTATGTTTTTAGCATATTTTAGCACTTCACCAGTTAATGACGTCTTTTCTGACGTCACTATCAGTTGAGAGTGAGACGGAGTATAGAAAGATGATATACATTCCTTGTTTTAGTATTGCCAGTTTCTTCGATTTATCATCTCTAGTTATCATAATATTCTCATTGAGATTTTCAAATTTCAATTTGCTTATTGCAAGTATGATTAAAGTATGTTTTATTTTGTGTGAATGCATGAGGAGGAAAACTTACTGGATTATAATCTTCTAAAGAATATAATTGCATTGGATTACATCTCTGCAATACAGGCTTTAAAATATCATATGGTACACCTCCAGTATAAGCAAGAGCTAAAATAAAAAAGGAACAAGAAATTTAGTGAAACAATCAAAATACAGTGGTGCCTCGCAATTCAACGTCCCGCTATTCGACATTTGAGTTTCATGGGTTGGCGTGGGTGGCACATGCATGGAATTGTGTGATGTCATTTGCTATTTGTCAGTTCTTTTTGGGCTACTTTGGTGTTTGCTGGTGTTGTTTGTGTTAATTTTCAATTCTACATTTTTCAGAAAGTAAAAAATTTGTAATTATTATTATTTTTTTGAGTAAAATGTAAGGAGGGGTTCAAAGAGAACTGACCAAAGAAATAATTCTGAAAGAAGAACTTGATTGAGCAAAGAGACAAAGAAAAAAAATTGTAGATGAAGTGCAGAAAGGTAGAACAATTAAAATGTAACTTGAGTATGGCATTCCTAGGACAACTGTGGCAACGTTTTACAACAGAGAGAGAAGATTATGGGTGTTAGGGTGTCTGCTGGAAGACTTCATTCCACCATCCAAGGGCTAATAAATTGTTTGTTGTATATAAAATAGTGTATTTTGTAATTTAGTGTGTTATACAATAGTAAAACACACAATAAAGTAAATAATTATAATGTATCTCTCTCATCTCACCCGTTAGGGGAGTGGGATAGGGACCGATAACAAATTAATCCATTTTACATAGTCTTATATGGGAAATATTGTCCCGCAATTCGACATTACTTCGGCAATGGATTAGTGTTGAATTGTGAGGCACCACTGTATATTAATTAGAACTAATAATGAATTAATTTTAAATGTACAAATAAAACAATAATTAGTATAGAAAATATTAGTTGATAAATGTAAAATTATTACAATGTTCAAAATTGCATACCATCTACATTTTCAATAAGGACACGAACACAAGCTTCATATAATGTTGGAACAGCTAAAATAAAAAAATATTTGTAACTTCAAAATTAATTTCAAACATAGAAAAACATTTAAAAAATTTTATAAATTATAATTCTATCTGATTTTTATATATTTAATTTTTAGAAACTATCAGACTGATAGAATCATACTTATCTATTTGATGCTTTGTTAAAAAAAGCTATTATGCTACTATCTAAAACAATGATGGCAAGTCAATAACACATAGCAAAATTTTATTGGTATTAGGCAAATTTTATAACAACTTTCCATTTTATTTGATTTTGTTCTTATTTTAAACTTAAATATTTTTAAACTCATTTACATGAAGCAGATAGTATAAATAAAATCTATACCTACATATGTAAATATTAGTATTTTTCTGATAATTAACTCCATATCTAATCAGCATTCATATCTCATGACACACCATAGTATGTTGCCTGAATATGGTATGCAAAAGATTTTGGATTTACCACTGACCTAGAGTCTATTTTAATTTTTGTGTATCCACATTAAGTTTTTAAGTGCATAAATTATTTTAGAAAAAAAAACAATCTGTTTGTTTCTTAACAATATAGCTTTTAGAAATTAATTGAAAAATGAATATAATAAAATACTACTTTTCAAAATTATTAAATAATTTTATTTTTTGAAATTTCAAATCAATGATTTAAATATATTCAAAACTAGTCAAATGCACTAAATACAGTCGGACCTCCATATATCGAAATTGAAGGTGTCTCAGAAAAATTTCAATATATAGAAACTTCATTATATAGAAATCTGAATTTTCTCTAATGTAGTATAGTAGTTAAGTGATATTTTGTCCGTATCGCCTTTTTCACAGCCCCGACAGAGGCGATGGTGGCTCACAGTTTGTAAAACTCCAACTTAAATGATTTGAAAAAAGTTTAGGGAAAAAATATACAAATGAATTTTTTAATGTTTAAAAAAATATATATACAATATATTAATGTATTAAAAGTCTACTGCATGTAATAGATAAATGAAAAATAAGATGGACAAAATATGCATTTATTAAACAAAATAAATTAGAATAATTTAGAATATTGTATTTAATTATCAGATGTAAAGATTTCAAATATCCTGCTGAAGTAATTTCAATGCAGATTCCTCATAAAAATGTTCACATTTATTGAGCGACTCAAAAATATTGTTGGGCACATTTTCTGCAAATTGAAAACCTTGGCGAATTGTTTCTAATGCAGCCATTATTTCTTTTTTGGAAGGTTTAGGAACTTCTATTTCCTCTGCCTCATTTTCACTATCTTTTATTGAACTTAAAATGTCACATCATCTGTCGGATATTCTGCTACGATAACATCTTCATCCACGTTTAAATATTCATTAAGTAAATTTTAAATAATGTAGGTGACATGCAGCATCCCTGCAACAGGCCTTTACTACAACTAAAGGCCTCTGATATTTTTGACTCAGACTTAATCAGGCATTTGTTGTTAGAATAAATTTCACAAATGATGTTGATCAAATTTTTGCTTATCTTAGCTAATTGCAGGGCTTTCCATAAGAGTTTTCTAGGGATATTGTCATATGCCTTTTCTAAGTCAATAAAGATTAGCTCCAATTCTCCCCTCTTTTCTCTTTGTTTTTCTATGATCTGTCTCAGTGTGAATATGTGGTCAATATAAGAATCCAGCAGTAAAATCGCTTTGTTCTTCAACACTTTCATATTCTTTCTCCAATCTTTTGCATATGATCCTACCCAAGGTTTTTATGAAAGGGTTTGTAATGCAAATTCCTCTATAAATGTTCACATAGTTTCCTATCACCCGTTTTATAAATTGGTGTTAGAAAACCAGATTTCATTTTCTGGGGTATCCTGTTTCCTTTCAGAATTCTTTCATAGAGACGGGTAAGAAATGTAACTACTTTCTCATCACCACACTTCAACAATTCAAGATTTATTCCACCAGGGCCTGGTGCTTTTCCATTTTTTCCCTCTGAGTGCCATAATAACCTCATTGCATGATAGATGTAGATCAATAGTGCTATGTATGTAATTCTCTTCCTCTATAAATTTTTCCAATCCTTCGTTAATAATGCTTCAAAGTAGGTTTTTCATTCCCTTAATTGAATCATCTTCAGATTTGACTTAAGAGTAGCCTGTTTTCATAGTCCTTTCAATATTCGCCATGCTGCAGATGCTCTTTTAATGCCTAGCTGACTGTTCACTGTTGCACAGGCCTGCTCTCACTCTGCATTTTTTACATGTCATATTTCCTTGTCAATCTTCTTTTTCTTATCCTTGCAGATCTCTTTATTTTGATTGTCTTTTTTGGGTAGCCATGCTAAATATGCTATTATTTTCTCTAATTCCTTTCAATAGTTCCTCCATGATCCATGGCTTCCTTTTGCCATTATTCCAGACTCTTCTTCCTAAAGACTCAAATGCTGTGGCACTGATCTTATTTTTGAGATATGAATATATTTCAGTAACAGTTCCCTCAAAATCTTCATCTAGTTGTTCATTTAATCTTCTCTGTAGAGCCCTTTAATACTATTATCTTGTAACAATTCTATATTCAATGGGTTGCAGTCATCATTTTGGTTAACTTCTTCATTATTGTCCCCTGATCAATAATCAAGGCCTTTCAATCTTAGCTTTGATAAGATGATAGTCTGATCCACATTCAGCACCACAAAAGGCTCTCACATCCAGAATCCATAAAGAATATTCCTGTTTTGTTATAATATAATCAATAATTGACGTTAAATCTCTAGTCTCCTGGTGCCATGTAAATCGATGTATAGCCTTATGTTGAAAGAATGTGTTCTGTATGGACAGTCCAAACTGCTTACAGATATCAATCAGCCGTTACCTACTGTCATTCTGGACAGATTCATTGAATCTACCTATAACTTTGTCGTGCTGTCTTCCTCTCATTTGTGCATTCAGGTCACCCATCAGGAAAATTTCCTTTCTTCTTGGTATATTTTCTATTGTTTCTCGGAGTTTTTTCCAGAAATGGTCTTTTTCTGCTTCCCTTGCATCATTTGTGGGGATGTAAGCTGCACTTATGGTAATCTCTCTGCCATATATTGTTATGTCTACTGTAAGTATTCTCTCATTAACATAACTCCACTTAGTTATTTTCTTCTGTAAGATGTTTCGTATTAGCACTGAGATACCAGCCCTGTCCTGCATATGCTTTTTAATACCACTCCAAAATGTGAATATAGTTCCCAATGTTGTCCTCACCACATCCTTTCTTTTTGTTTTGGAAAGTACTGCTATGTCCACTTTAAATTTTTGTAGTTCATCAGGTAACAGATCTATTTTAGTTGAGAGTCCCTGTATGGTTCAATATTCAAAATTCATTATCTGAGTCTGATTCCTAATTAGCTTCTGTGAGTTCCATCCGGCTCTGTTACTGTTTAGTATTTTAGCAGTAGAAGGTATTTTACGGTGAATGGGGAGCTGGCCAGTTGCACCAACCCCAACCTGGAGGGCCAGTGGGCCCCACTTTGTCCATCTTGAATCTGTCCAGTTTGGATGATCCTGCTAGGAACTAAGTTCCCACCAGCTTAGTTTCAAGGGTCATCATGACTCACAAGCCTTCCCACCATGCCAAGCAATGAAAAATGACAACAAAAGTTTGTGTGTATATAAAATTTAATTTTTTTTTAATTAAAAAAGAGATAAGCATCCTGAAGAAAGCATTATCTTCAGAGAAATACCAATAGTATGAAAATTAGATAAGGGACAAAAGGAACAGCTGATTGGGCCAGTCATTACCAATGATTATACAAAACCTGGATTAAGATTTTATTATTTAAAAATTGCTTCTTTTTGAATATTGCACATGCACACACACAATATTATATATGATACACTATACATCACACACACAATGAAATTGAACATAGAAACAATTGTTGTATTTGTCTAAAAATTTGCATATGTAAACATGAAAATGCTCTAGGAAAATAATTAAAGTATTAGAACAATTCCACAAATGCAGTAGTAAGTACAAACCAAAACATAGCAATTTGATTTAGATATTTCATGCATTTCTGTCAAATAACCACTTTTTAGAAGATTAAATTATTCAGAATGCAAAGAATACAAATAGCAATGGATTTTGAGAAAGGATGGATAGTTGGCTATTTCAAGACTGACAAGTCAATTCTACAAATAGAAACATGTCAGTTGAGATAACACTATAGTCTAACAATGTGTCTAGACATGGTTGAGAAAGCACTCATATCCATAATAAAGTTTGGAGACCATGTAGGATGACTAGTCAATATGATATCATTTAAATATAAATTAGATGATTTTGAAGTTTAATTTTAATATTAAATAAAATGTAATTCAAAATATCTTTAAACAGTGATAAACAAAAATTAAAAATCAAAATTACCTATAACGACAACGAGGTGTATTACATCTCTCTGTACCAGAAGCTCTGCGATGTGAAATACTTCTTCTTCTTATATTCCTTTCAGATGGAGAGGGTGTTGAATGGTCCCAGGAAGTAATAGGTAAAGAGGAAAGAGAACTATCTGAAATTTCAGTTACATCTTGGGAAGACAGCGATACTCTGCATCGTTTTCTACTAGGGCTTTCACTCTATTAAAATAAAAATAATATTTTTGGAAATTTGTCTAAAATTATTACAAATATATATACAGGTAGCTCTTAATTTATGAATCCTCAGATATAGTAAACCAAAAACTGCTTATAACACTTATCAAATAACTTGAAAAAACAGCACTAGATTGCAGCTTAACACAAAATATTTAATAAACTTTATCGGTAACGCTTTCAGCCTTACAGCCATCTTCAAGCAAAAACAGAACATACAGTTACTATGAGAACAAATTAAAGATGATGACATTATTTACATCAAGTAGCTTAAAATAAACAAATGATTACGGTTACATGCAAGAAATTCATTAAACAATCTAAAAAATAAAAGTATAATATAATATAATAACTACATTGTTTAAGCACATAATTGGACGGCTTCACTCACTATACGAAGATTTACAGTTTTTCATACTCTTGTTTATAGCATGTTTCCACGGTTGGGGTGGATCCCATGCTAGACGTTCGTTCAATAGCTTGCTTCTCTCTCCCCGCCTCAATATCTCAATTGACTCCGTGACCTCTGGCTGCATACATTTTAAAACTGGTTTCACCACTCTAGTCTCATCCCACTTTATGGTAAGATCGCTCCCATATGCTTCCACTTCCGCTGCTAAAGCTGTGGAGATTTACAGTTTTTCATACTCTTGTTTATAGCTTGTTTATAGTGTGCTTCTCGTGACACCGATGTATGAGGCTTCTCATGAAGCCTCATACATCGGTGTCACGAGAAGGAACTTAAGGAAAAGACTCTTGGAACTTAAGAAGAGTATAGAACAAGGAGTATTAACCACAGCTTTAGAAGCGGAAGCATATGGGAGCAATTTAACCATAAAGTGGGATGAGACTAGAGTGGTGAAACCAGTTTTAAAACGTATGCAGCCAGAGGTCATGGAGTCAATTGAGATATTGAGGCGGAGAGAGAGAAGCAAGCTATTGAACGAATGTCTAGCATGGGATCCACCCCAACCGTGGAAACATGCTATAAACAAGAGTATGAAAAACTGTAAATCTTCGTATAGTGAGTGAAGCCGTCCAATTATGTGCTTAAACAATGTAGTTATTATGTTATATTATACTTTTATTTTTTAGATTGTTTAATGAATTTCTTGCATGTAACCGTAATCATTTGTTTATTTTAAGCTACTTGATGTAAATAATGTCATCATCTTTAATTTGTTCTCATAGTAACTGTATGTTCTGTTTTTGCTTGAAGATGGCCGTAAGGCCGAAAGCATTACCGATAAAGTTTGTTTATTAAATATTTTGTGTTAAGCTGCAATCTAGTACTGTTTTTTCAAGTTATTTTATGAATGCTCAGTTTACAAATTTTCAATTTAACAAACTGAATAAATTATACCACTTTTTGCAAAAATAATTTTTGACCTTATGAAAAAAACTATATCATCATCAATCAATTATCCACTATAATTTGTTTAAATCAATGATTGCATTTTGTTCTATATAATAATTTATAATCTCTAATTCATATCTTAACCTTTTTCTTGCATACTAGTTCCTCAAATTGTTTTGGTAGAAAAATTCCATATTTTGGAAGTTTATTACTAACTCAATGATATGAATAATTGATTTTTTTTTGTTTCTTTCTTGTTTATTCTCTTCACTAGTTGTATTATATATTTTTTTCATATAAACTTATATTATTATTATTTTTAAGATAAAATGGCAGAGGATCCAACACTTTACAGATACTCATTATTGGTATAGGCTATCTGCTGCATTTTCCAAAAACTTATAAAGATAAATGATTTATATAAATAATTGCAAATTATTATATATATGGAAATCTTTATAACAACATATTTTTTATCCATATGTAAATTTGAATTTTGACTATATTAGTCATTCTATTGGAATATGCTAAATCTAACTATAATGTAATCCTTTAAATAATTGAATTATTTTGTGTCTATTAATTTTAACAAAATAATTATTATAATAAAATTCCATTAACAGAAGTAAAAAAAGTAAATACTAAATTTTAGAAACTATTTTTGCAAATAATTAATAGAATAAAAGGTTTTGAGAATTAAATTTATTTAAGATATTTAATAAAAATTTTAAAAAAATTTTAACTAATAAATAAAATTGCTATAATTGATATTTATTACTGCATTAGATTTAAATAGAAAAAAATCATTTAATGACTCAAATTTATCATCAAATGGTAAAAAACAAAACTAAATAGGTAATAAATATCAAACTTTTATATTAGGGTATACCTAATTATATTTATATTATTGCTTTTTGAATGCTTTACTATCAATAGATAAAATAGCACTGATTTTCTTGCACTCAAGAAAGTCACTGCAAAAGTCACAGTTGCATAAGTGGAAAATTTTCATAATGGAATTAATGGGAAAAAGTTTCCAATTTATGAATTTTTCATCAAATGCAGAGTTTTTAAGTCCCACTTACCTTCATAAATTGAGAGAAACCTATATATAGTATAAATTATTACTACTAAAAATTAAAATTCTCATTTCAAGACTCAGACATTTTTGATAATCTAAGTAAAATATTTCAATTAAACAAATTATGAACTGTACAATTAACTTCAATCATCTCCATTTTCAAGTAAATATATAGTTAAGGCATAGCCTCAACACAATTGGATATGCATTTATATTTTAGGCTTTGTTCTGTATCTCAACTATATACATTGAATTTCTTCCAGATTAACAATTGATATGATGCAAGGTTGAATCATATGTCATATTATTAAGAATTTTAATTATTTAATCAATAAAATAGCATAATTATTTAAATTATGTGAAATAAAAAAAATCTTAAGAAGATAAAATTTTCTAAAATAATAAGTATATTTTATAAATTTATAAAAGATAGTGGAAAAACTAAATAAAATAAATATAAAATAAAAAATGTAAATTGAAAATAAATGATATATAGTAAAACTCTGTTATAATGAACTTAGATATAATGAGAACAGCTCAGCTGTAACAAGCAAATTCAAGATTTAGTCTAAGGTTGAAAATTTTGTATATAAATACAACTTTCCAGATATAAAACAAAAAATCAGTCTCAATTTATAGAAAAAAATTCAAATATTTTTTTATCAGTTTTAATTTTTATTTTAAGATGTTTCACATGTGAATTTGTAATTTTCAGATCTGAATTGATACTATAAATAGAACTGTATGTTATGTGAATAGCTAAATTAATTTTTACATTAGTTGCTGAAAATCTTGAAGTATAGGACCTGAAATTAAATCCAGTCCAGGTAGTAAGCTTATACTAATGTTAAACCATAACTTAGGTTAAAAAAAATTGAAAAATTAAAAATTTTTCAAAATTTTTGACTTTTTTTAATTTAACCTAAACATATATCTTAACTAAACCCCTTTTTTCAAACTTTTAAATAGCCACACAAATTATTTGTATGGCTATTTAAAAGTGACCTGTCATATCAAGAGAGATTTTTCTTTTGAATGTGCAACATGTCTGCAAATAAAATATGATGTCTGTCTATTTACAAAAAAGTTAAAATTATTAAAGAATTAGAATGAAATGAAAAAATGATTATGCAAAAGATTATCACCACCATCATCTAAACTTTCTACTCTATGGAAAAATAAAGAAGCAATTTTAATTACAGCAGAAAATAATTTTAGTCTATTGAATCTTTTCCTTTTCTGGACCAAGAGATATTGATGTTAATGGCAGTCATCAAGAATATGATTTATTTTTCCTCTTATTTTTATAAATATGGTCAAATATCTTATATAGTTAATAAAATTCCATTTATTTTATTTCTTTTGATAGTAATTTGAAAATTGAAATAAAAAGTGTCCTGTTTTTCAGTTTGATTTCCTCATGATACTTGCCCATGTGATGCATAACTCTCAAGGTTAGAAAAATTTGAGGATGGCTCCCATTATAATTGGAATTTTTGAAAATAATGATCTTCAAAATAATGACACTCCTGATATTTTTAATGCTACCAGCATAATAAAAAAAAATCTTAGAAATATCAAAATGAAAATTAATAAAATAAAATATTATTCTAAATTATTGATGTAAAGAAGACAGTAAGTAATTTAATTAACTGTTAAGTAATATTTTAAATAAACACAGTATATTTATTTGTTTCACTTCATTTTGTTCATAAACACATTAAATTACTCATTATGTATACTGTACTTAACAATGAGGCCATTTTATAATATATCATTATTATGTCAATATAAAATGTGCATTTTTTTATATTTTCAATTAAAACACACATGCTATAACAAGCAGTTCTACCTAGTCTCTTAGAGGTCATTATAAGCAAGTTTCAATTTGTGAGTGTTTGTGTGTAAAGTGATATTTTGATCTGCTATTCCTTTCATGCAAACATTGTTCAATTTCTAAATAAATCCTATTTAAACTATGGAAAACTAAACTTACATCAATTGTTCTTCAATATATTGTATTCCCACATGTTTTGGTCAGAAATTTTAGTCTTGAAGAATGTTAATTCTGAACTGATTGTCTTTAAGAAAGAGCACACCACCCATATATTGAAAAAAATTTATTTTTTTTGTGGTTAAACAACCCCAATGTCATGTTCATTAATCACTGCTAATGCTGACTGACATTAGACTGTGGGTAGTGAATCTGCAATTACTGTTCTACATCAATCTACCTTCTTGACTGATCCAGTTTGTGACACAATGCACCTATGCAAGAAGTAAGAAACTTTACCAGACCTTGTAAAGTTATTTGTATTTGTTATCTATATGTTATTTGTACAGTTATCTACGCAACTTTAGATGCATCTTACCTGTCAGATGAGTTGGAAAAGCTGGATGATGAGAACCTGATTCTGCTTGATAAAAAAAAAATCTTTGTGTTGTCAGTGAGGCACCAAGCCTTATGAATGTTTGCCCTCATGCAAATATTAAGTTAATGTAAAATTTCAGAACTTTATGGTCCCTTTAGGCCTTTGGTGTCATCATGCATCACATATCTTGTGTTTATGGATGACACTGCCCTATATGTTACCAGATCTATAGACTTATAATATTTATTCACCAAAACCCATTAAAAGTTTAAAAAGTTGCTAACACTCTGTTTCAATAATTGTATGTTGTTATTTCATTAATATTTGCCCTCATGCAAATATTAAGTTAATGTAAAATTTCAGAACTTTATGGTCCCTTTAGGCCTTTGGTGTCATCATGCATCACATATCTTGTGTTTATGGATGACACTGCCCTATATGTTACCAGATCTATAGACTTTTAATGGGTTTTGGTGAATAAATATTATAAGTTTAAAAAGTTGCTAACACTCTGTTTCAATAATTGTATGTTGTTATTTCATTAATATCCTCTTTAATGAAAAAAATAAAAATATATTATTATTGATATTGGAATTTTGCTGTATTTGTTCTGATACTTATTGATTTTCTGTAAACAGATTTAACATCATTGCTTATAAATGTGAATCACATGTTTGCTCTTTCACCTAGCTGAGTACATATTACATAGTTTAACACATGTCTTTGATCCATTACAGTGCTTTGCATTATTTTTATCATCATCTTTTAATCTAATTTCCATTTTTATTTATATAGGCCTTTGGCATGTGCAACAATACCTCGCATAGTCCAGTTAATGGGTTCCTCTTTCTTACTGGACTAATTGAAATCGGACTGTTCGAGGTATGTAATCTATGGGAAAAATTATAATTGGTTCCAAGAAATTTTCAATTTGCTCATGTTTTTTAAATTGTAAATTCTTACATTAATAATCATATATTAACAAACAAACTAACAGGGGATAAACCATTTACGAATTAACCAAAGGAAAATCGTTACGGGATAAACCAATCGTAAATGGTTTATCCCCTGTTAGTTTGCTGTTAATATATGATTATTATCTGACTTGAGCCAAGTCTGTCTACCCAGGTTTGCCATTAGGTCCTGTGGCTACATAGCCCGCCTGGGAGTGCTAGTTTCGGCCTAGTCCAGTAAGTTTCCATAGCGATCATTACTTAAGCTTCCCGAAATGGAATTCCGCCATAGGTCACCGTGGTCTAACTGGTTAAGGCGTTGGGACGTTAACCCAAAGATCCCGGTTTGACTCCAATGCGGTGATGAAATTTTATTTCGGGAAAATAAATTTGAAGATTATAGTTTAATCATTACTTAATAGATAGCGCCACCTTAGTGCTAAATTCAAAATTAATTAATTATTAATTCAATAGATAGTGGCACCATAGCTTTGATTCAAATAATAATCGTTGTAATAAAATATAATTTAAAACTTTATCCGCCAGGGGAAATTTGGCTAGTTCGTTTGGTCTTATATTAATAATTATTTCTTTACGCATTAAATATTAAAATCTTTATAAAAGATTTATAATAGTCAGCAGAAGGTGGCAGAAAGTGGGTCAGAGCCCATAAAGATGAATAGATAAAGATGACTTACCCAGCAGATGAATGCATTCGCTTTCTTCAAGTCGGCCGCTTAGTGCTATTCCACATGCAGAATGGCACTCTGCGTATGGGAATGGTCAAGCTGGTAAGCGATAAAATGAGTTTTTTGTAGCTGGCAACAAAAGTCTATTTCAAACATATGGGTTTTTGTCGAATTGGCCACACTGATGTAACGCAATTGTGACCAATCGCTAAGCGCTTAAACGACTCGCTCAGAATTCAAACGAGTTTGATTTTGAGTGACAAACAGAGGTGACAAGTCTGTTCTTGTGGAACTTAATAATGAATTCCAGCAGCATTAATAGAAAACTTTTGATTTCAGAAGTTCAAAGCAGACCTGAATTATGGCAAGACACACACAGTTATAATTTGGCGGTGAACCAGACTCACATTTTCTTTTAGCATTCATGATTGTTAATAAAACATTTAAGTCACAAAATTATCAAATGTGGAATTATAATAAAAATTATGCAAATTATTGAGTAATTCACATATGCACTTGAGAGGAAGGCACTATAACAAATATAGTTAAGATAAATTTGGCAACACTGGAGCTGCCTGCTTGTTTCAGCTCGTCAAACAGTGGCTAGTTGAGTCATATATAGGTAATAAGTAGCAAGCACACTTATATTTCGTATTTATTCTAAAAAAAATAAAGTAAATAAAAAATTTTATTAACAATTACAACCTGGATTATAGTGAAGCCAGACTATTTGAAATCGGACTATGCAAGGTATTGCTGTATTGTTTTCCATGTATCCATAGCTTTTTTTCAGGAGCCTGATGAAAACGATGAATTGAGAATTCATTATGTATGTATATATAATTCACATTTTAATATGTTACTGATCTTTCCTGATTAAGAAAAATTATAACTTAAAAATTATGCTAGATAGAAACAGGCAGTTTGTAGCATAACATAAGCCAATTTTTAAGAGTTTCTGTTGTACAGGTGCATAATCTGCAGATAATTAATTGGCACTACAATCACCAGCATCAAAATGGCATTTGTAAAGAGAAGTTACAATGTGTTTTGTGGTAACATAAAACAAAATTGCAGTAACAAAACTTCAGAATTGCATATGGATGAAATTCACCAGATGTTAAAAGCATCAAAAAGTCAATATGCAAGATTCAGAGGCTGGCAATGTTCGTGACCTTAAAACAGGAATGCACAGATTGCAGCCCTCCTTTGATTTGTTAGCAGCCTCACCATGTGTTATTTTAACCTTTAACGCTCCTCAAATTAAAAAAAAAAAATGCCCCATACACTCTAAGGAAATATGAAATATGATACTCAATATTCGATATTTTGCCATAACTTTTTTATTTTTTATTTTTTGGCACGAAAAAATTATATTTTGTTGTCCATATATTCTGTCCTGACATCGTTTTTTTTAATTTTAGTTATAGGACCAAAAGAAAAAAAGAAAAAAATATATGAAAGCAATTAGGCCTAATTAGGCTTTTGTAAACAGTATATAATTTTTCAAATTATTCATGATTTCGGCATCAGTTAAAAAAAACTATTGATATATTTACATTCTTGATTATATTCCACATCTAAAAATACCAAATATTTCATAATTCTAAAAAATTTTTCCAACTGATGAAGACAATTTATGATTGAAATTTGATATCACAGAGCGTAATTCGAGACCTTGTATAATCTTATTATCCCTCTCGCGGATAAAATACGGTATTCTACTACACAAATGTTTAAAATAATTGTTTATTTGCCATTTTTCTTCGTATTTTCTTAAAATAATGTGAGATACTTTTTATTTTATAAGAAGTATTAGTATGTATGAGAATGTTGACTTTGTTGAAAATTTTATTTTAATAAATATTGCTGTAATTTGTATACGTAGCTATCATCCTGTTATCTGTAGGCCAGATTTAGCACTGATTTTTAATAAATTATTGCTTTTTATACGTTTTTTACTCAAAATTTGTCTCGGAGCTTTTTAAAAATGGCGGATGGTGAAATATTTCTCTATTTCATCATTCTAAATCAATAATTCTTCATAAAAAGATTAAAATATAATAATAATAATAGCATTTTCAAACAAAGGGGACAGGTTGTCATGGCTCTCCCCTTTATTAGCATAATGTAACTAGCCCAATAGCCTAAGGTCTTGTAGTTGACCTTAGAGGCACCTTAGGGGGAACCTGTTTGGCAATAATTATGCACCCCTAGTCCACTATTTACTTGTTTTGACTACAAATAACCTTGTTTCGACTACAGATGACCTAAAAATTACTGACCTTAGAGGCACCTTAGGGGGAACCTGTTTGGCAATAATTATGAACCCCTAGTCCACTATTTACTTGTTTTGACTACAGATGACCTAAAAATTACTTTATTTATTTAAATTTTTGTATTAAATTGAAAATATAGCTACTGTAAACAAACAGTCAGCTGATTTTGTAAACCGTTGGATTTTTTCCGCCAGAATCTAGGACGCTGAGTTTGGCGTCGATCGTTAAGCATGGTATTGATTACTTTGCTTCTCTGATAAATGGAAATTTATATATATTTAAATAAAACTAATTTATCGAATTTTTTGTGCGGAAAACAGCAAAATCATATTATTTGGAAGAGGCCAAACTTTCTCAAATTATATTTTATTGGGTCGAGATATCTGCAAAAAAGAGGTAGGTATTAACTAATAAGGAAATGTGGAACACGATCGAGCAAATCGGACAAGTTCGGACAATCTGTTCTTGAATTTTTGGGGGTGCAAAGATCACAAATGTGTTAACTGGTACGGATTGGGTTCGAATTAAAGGGTTAAATAAAAATTTATTTAAATATCAACGTAAAATCAAATTTTTGAGTAATACGATAGAAATATGAAAAATATGATAAAATTTAAGATTTTGACCATTTTTTCTCGATTTACGCAAAAATTAAGAAGTTATTAAGTTTTAAATTTTGTCTTGGGAGCCAGTTATGGGAGCGTAAGACGGAGCGTGTTTGTCTTGGGAGACCAGGCGGTCAAGCGTTAAAGGTTAACAAATCACTCAATAAAATATTATGGTAGTTTTGAATAATGCATCTTCAAATAATATTTTTCTGATGTGAAATTATTTTTAGTGATTTGATGATAATGTTTTTAAACAATAAGAAAAAAAAAATAACCATATTTATGATAATAAGCATTTTCTATTTTTACTATATTTATGTGTGTGAAATAGGTAATTTAAAAAATTACACACTTACACACACACACACACACACAAACACACACAAACACACACAAACACACACAAACACACAAACACACACAAACACAAAAAAACACAAACACACACAAAATAAAAAAAATTGTTAAATCAATATAATATTATATATCCAATTAAACACACAAACACACACAAAATAAAAAAAATTGTTAAATCAATATAATATTATATATCCAATTAAAAACTCTGTTTACTTTTGATTATATTGCTTTGTAACATATAATTAATAATCATGATATGATATCTAACTTTCATAGTTGTTTTAGTGGCCCTCCTATAAGCTACAATGAATCTATTTGGCCCTTGGTCTTAATAAGTCTGTGCATCCCTGTCTTAAAAGAACTGGAAGGCTTAGTGCGAGTGATAAGACTGTTGGTGCCATGTATGATGCTTTTCAATGCAGTCAAATATGATACATAAAAATAACAACAGAAATAATAACAGAAAGTTTGAATATAAATATGGAGAGAAAATGAATATCACTTAGACATTCTCCAGGTAACTAACACACATGTTGAAGGGTTCTAATGTAGAAAAACAATTACAAAAAGAATGATTGTTTAGTAAAAGAAACTTTTTGAATTGAGGTAAAATGTGCAAAAATGCTATGTTTGTATTTAGCATAGTTTTTGTGTAATAAATGTTTCAAATCAGGGAAGACTATGCTAACTCTAAAAATATTAAATACAAGCACTATATGCAATAAATGAAAATTTACTCCAAAAAGAAATGTTTTCGATCCATATTGGATCCTCTTCAGCTTCTAATGGAACATGTATATAAACTTTTTGAATTTTTAAACCATCATCATTTTTGTTATTACGTTGCTATTTACATTTAAGTTAAAAAAACATTTCTTTTTAGAATAAATTTTCATTACTGCATTTAGTGCTTGTATTTAATATTTCTTGTGTTAGAAGCAGAATAGTTCAGTTTAAAAAAATATATGTTCACCCTGTATTTATATCAGTAACATATACTGTATAATATAAAGTTCTTTGAAAAACTGCTTGAAAAAACAAATTTTTATCACAAAATTAAATTAAAAAAAAAAAAAAGATATTTTTTAATATTTATTCCAAAAATTTACAATAAATTTTAACACACTGATGACTAACTGGGATGAAATAAAATCAGATTTAGCATTGAAACAGACCAGTGTTTTACAATATTTTCTGATCAGTTTTGTTTTATATAAATTAGTTTGGTTAATTTTTAGTTGAAGAAAAAAATTTTTTCTTCTTAAAAATCAAGAGAATTTATTTCATATAATAGAACAGAAATAACTCTTATACTATGTTTCATCAATTTTTAAATACAGTCAAACCACAATAAGATGCCTCCAGTTACAGCCACCACCCTCGCTGACCGTAAAGAAATTTGGAGGAACAGATCGTCCCCATGTTAATGGAATAGGCAAACCCCAATAAGACGCTATCTGCCATCTGTCAGTAGAAACATCTAAACAAAATATTTCTTTTGGTATTGTATTTTTTCT
Organism: Olivierus martensii; assembly: GCA_000484575.1. Lineage (NCBI taxonomy): Eukaryota > Metazoa > Arthropoda > Arachnida > Scorpiones > Buthidae > Olivierus > Olivierus martensii. Next base: position 32,679 of record AYEL01061696.1, read on the forward strand.
CTTTAATCTACCAGTGGCATGTAAGGTGATTTACATCCCAAAGTTCATCAGTACTGTATATACAGTTTTAAAAGCTCTTTGAATTCATTTGTAACCAGAGGGTGAGAGAGATGGAATTAAAGGTTAATCATGTGTCTCTCTAAACTTGGTTCACACATAGGTTTGTAGAAAATTTAAGATAGTAAGAACCAGATCGTTTCCACCATTTACTGTGTACCAAGCAAATAAGGATACTGTACAGTAATATATGTACATTGTGTTTTATAGAGAACTCAAAAGTAGAGGATCAGATAACAGATGGACATGTTTTCTATATAGTACTGTACATATGCAGTACATACATTATACTACAAAAATTATGCAATTTTTAGAAATGTTAAGTTTGAATGCTAAATGTAAATGTACTGTATTTTATTAAATTTAATAAATCAGAGTTCATTTTTCATTTCTATACTACACGGTTTTCAATAAACTGCCAACCCTGATTAGCCACCAAAATCGTCACCGAATGGATGGTGGCATCTTATCAGGGTTTGACTGTAATTATCAAAAAAGTAGATATTTGTGGTTTCACTTTCTGTAACAACAGAAAGTGAAAAATTCTACAATTTTAAAAAATTTTTCAAGTATAAGTGGTCAAAATTTCTCAAAAAATCAGCTCCATAAGCAAGTTATTCATACAGATTTATTCACTGCATAACGTTTTCGGACTTTTTTCTACCCTCTTCAGTGCTACACTATCTGTTATCATAGTAAATAAATCTGTATGAATAACTTGCTTATGGAGCTGATTTTTTGAGAAATTTTGATGTTTCAGAAAAAGCAAGTTTGCTTTTATTTACAGGTGGTCCTCGACTTTCGTACTTAATTGGTTCCTGAAATGCAGCAATTGTATTTTCCCAAATTTTTTGCTTTCTCAAGCTTCGGGAATTCCCAAATTAGTAATTTATTTATTCCTTGAGATTCGAGATTCCATTTCGAAAATTCTCGAGAATCTTGAGATTTCAATAAAAATGTTTAGTTAAAAAAAATACCTGTTTTAATAAGAATAAAAACAAAATGATGCAGAAAAAATCATGCAAAATGAAAACAGATAACATTGGGTTGTTTTATATTTGTTTTTTATTTAATATTTTAATTATATTGAAAAAATAAATCCCATTTCAGTAATAATGAAAAAATAATCGTATTTGTTTTACAATTAATGAGTTTTTATTAAAATAGCTTTTCAATACACATTCTATTTGTTTATCTGCTAAGCAAGTTCTGGTTTGGATAAAAAAAATTTCAGAAATGGAATTTTGGTGTCCAAACTTATGTAGACCTATATGAGCTTTTTAGCCTATATCATTTCTTACTTTTTACACAACTCTATATTTGACTCTCTAGAGATTCTAGACTAACAGATAATCTCTTAGGAAAGATTTAAGACCCTTCTATTTTGGCTATGTAATTTTCTAAAAGAGCTCTATAGGCTTGACCATTGAGTGAAGATGGGAGTTTTTGGGAATGATTGAGGGGTAGCTATTCACTCATATCCTCTGATACACTATATCAGATCACACTATACTATATTTCCTATTTACCATAGACATCATTGGACGTAATTGTTACTCTGATGAACCGATGAATGAATAAAAACCAGATATTTGTTTTGGTTTTGTTATGTAAACATCATCACAAATCTGCCTATGGCATAACATGACAGGTCTATAATAATAGAAATCTTTAAAATTGCAACTAAAACAAATAACTTTTCTGCAGTTTATTGATCTATGTATTATTTTAGGTTTATATGCCTGTTTTAAGTATATTTCTGTGATTAAATTCAGATAATTTTCTTTTTGAAATATAAAGTTAGTAGATGTGAGGTGAATAAACCATATAATTTATTTGCTTAGTTTATTGACTCGAAGATATTGCAGGGCCAAAATAATTGATGTATCGCTATGAGATTTTTAGGATATGAATTCGCAGAATTTTTTAATTCAAGATTTATAAGAATTTTTCTCAAGAATTGGGAATCCCAAAATAATAGTAATCAAAAATTCTCAAGAATCTGGAATGAAATTTTCTTATAAATCTTGAGATTTCTCAAGATGGGAATCTCTAGCACAATCACTACTGAAATGTGTATGAAAGTAGACCAATGTAAAAACAACATGAAAGTGTTTTAAAAATATTTATTTTACAATATTAGCAATATTTGAAATATGTATTTTATACCAAAACAGATAAATTGACAATACACAGCATAACAAGAGAGGGGAGAGAGGCTACTAGGAAGTACGCATGTTTTTGAGATACATATCAATTAAAATTTAACTTTTAAATATGTACAAAATAGCAAACTGTATGAAAGTTGAGGAGTCGTTGCCTGTATTTTTAAAACTAAGTAATCATATATTACTAGGAATGTAATACATCCTATATAATAAACAAACTAATTTTCGTTAAATGCAGATTAAATTAAAGTTAATCTGCATTTAACAAATGTCTCTTTTACAATTGTATTGTTTACTATTGTTTAGAAAAAATTATAAAAAAATTAAATTTTTGATACTAGAGGGAGAGAATTGCTTTAAACTTATAACAACTATGACAGGCTGCAAGTAAGGATATACAAATTTGAAAAATGTATGGAAAACTCAATAAATACAATTTAAAAGAGATATAGCATATGGCACTAAGTAGCAAGGGGAATTTTTAACAACTAGTATGCCATGTGGGGCTGAGCACCAGTGTATTAAGACAAGGCCTAAGTCTACCTAGCCTTATTTGTGATTAGATTCCTCAAGTCACTTGAAAGAAGTATAGATACAAAAATAGCATAAGTAACAGCCATAATAAGCTTCATGCCTAAATTAAGAAAACTTACTGATTCAATAATACCAATTATTTTAGAAATAGTACCAGTCAAGTTTATAATTAGCTAGGAGATAACTGGGAGAAAAGAACAACTGTAAAGTTTCCAGACAAATCAAAGTTATTTTTGTTTATATATGATATTCCCTATTTACCTACCTATTCCCTATTTTACCTATTTCCCTATTTAATACTTCACTATCTTTTGTAAACTCATTAAAATTGTTAAAATAAAAATTATATATTCACTACTTACAAAATTTGTAATTTTCTATAAAGTTTATTTAATTCATTGATATCATATCTCATAGTAAAAAATTAATTTTCATTTCAGCATTAAAAGATTTTAAACAGCCTAATCTTGATTATATACAGAAGAGACTATAAATTTTAAATTTGTTATAAAATATAATTTTGGATTAATAGATTTTTATGTTCACTGTGATTATATTTAGATCAGCATATCTCCAAAAAATAGATCTAGATAGATGAAAATTATTATTGATATGCATGCATCCAAAATATGTGAAATATGAAAATAAAACTTTCATGGCTGGTTTATGTGAAATATGCAATTGATTGAAAAATTAAGACTTATGAAAAATTATAATTTTGCATTCCAATAGTCAATACAATGAACTGAATGCATGAAAAATTTTCCCTTCTGGTAATCAATGTATTAAAATAAAGAACTATTAATATATAATTTTTATTGCAATTTTTGGGGAACATAGCATAAATGATGATAATATGGAAAATCATGGAAGTTGGCATCTCAATTTTGAGAGAGAAAATGATTTGAATTTGAAATTTACCTTCCTTCCACTATCCTCACTTGATCGTATCCCTGAGTAAAACATTGGTGAATGTGACAACTGTTGACCCATATGATCTAAAGAAGAAAAATTAATATTTTGTTACCAAAAAAAATTTTTAGTAAAAATAAAAATAATGAATAATATATTAA
>AYEL01061700.1:0-14331 GCA_000484575.1 Olivierus martensii
TGATCTAATGCTTCTTCGACTTCTGAATCCTTTCCATCACGCTTTCTTTTTGATGTTCCTGGAATTTCTTTCTGTAATGCCCACTCCTTACGCAGTTGATTTTCTTTTTGTAGGAGACGCGTCTATGGTAGATTTTGGTTTATTTCAACAAGTTTATGATGGCTTGTATTAAATGGCTGGCTTTTAATTTTATTCAACCAAGCAATTTTACTTGAGTGTAAAATCCTTTCTTGACATCTTGGCAAAGATTAGTGTATGTATGTGTAGCCATACTTTCGAAAAATCCCTAAAATATATCAAAAATTGAAAATTCCTTTTCTGTTATGTTTCAATTAAGCATTTAAATTTTGTATTAGTTTATTAGTTTGATTTCCGTTCTTTGAGATTTGTCCCAATTATGTGGGTGTCCCAATTAAGTGGAATCCACTGTATATATAATGTGAAAATTATAAAGTTTTAAAATATCTAAATGGTTTTTAGCAAAACATTTGACATTTAACTGCTATTCATTATTCTATAATGATATTTATTTGTCATCTTTACTTCTAGATCAAACATTCAACAATGGAAGAGGAAGGTTGGTGATAAATGTTTTTATAAATTAAAATTAACACACACAAATATAAACAAAGTTTATTATTTACATAGTAATTATATGTTGCATTTTTAATGTAAGAATTAAAGCAAATATTTGATACAAAAATAGATCAAATGCTTAAAAAGCAGAGAAAAGTGCATGATAATCACCTCCACAGCAAGATGATTATAGTTGAGTAAACAGAATGAAAGGGATATTTATCTTAACAATCCTTCTCATTTTATCACTAAACATCTCTCATTCTTTCTTCACTAATGTTTAACAAATAGTGAAGTAGTCCAATGTTGTTAACATTAAGACAACACTAACATTAGTGAAGTCTATTCTAGAAGAATTTCACATTAAAACAAGTTGAAATAATAAAAGATTACTAATTAAGAAAATGATTGATGCTGTAATTCAATAGAATATGTATAAATGAGCAAAAAGAAAATTTTTTAAAATAAAAACATAAGGAAAATTAATGAAAATCAAATAGTTTTTTTTATTAAAATACTTAAAATTTTCCCATTGTAATTAATATTGTTATAAAATAAAAATGAAGCATGGAATTATTAGCATTCTTTTAGCAAGCCAATTTTCCAAAAATTAAAACTTGTTTACAGATTTGGAGAAAAGCGTAATGTATCAGGAAAATTCAAAGTAGATATTTTCAATAATAATAATAATAATACTGTGATTTATAAAAAACAATATTAATATTTTTAATAAAATTATGAGTATTAATTTGAAGCTAACATATATAACAACATTCCAGAAATCCAGTGGCATAGTTAGGGGAAAAGGTGGTCCACCCTGGGCAGCATTTTTGGTATTAAAAAAAATTTTAAACACTTTTTTTAATACTAAGAAAAGTAATATTATCAACTATTCTGAAAATTAACAATTACAAAACTAATATATAAAACATCAACTAACAAAATAGATTTTGATAGTACTATAAATGATTTTGCTAGTAAAAAGCAAGAAAATTACAAATATATGAGAAAAAATAAAAGAAAATTATAAATAAAAGAAATAAAATTATCTTTTCTTAAATTTTATTTTCAAACTGTCTAAATAGGTTTGGATGTGTATTATGTATGTATTTCCAAAAGGAATGGCAGCAATTGATAAACTGCCCTGGGCAGTTTAAACTCTAGCTATGCCAATGCAGAAATCATATGAAAAATATTGCAAAAGTGAAAATTTCATATTAGAATTAACTGATTATTCTACTTGTCGTAAGTACTTGGAAATATTATTTAAAATTCGATTCTAGCAGTTCTATAATATTTTTTACAATTTACATACCTTGATGACCAGACCAGATGGTAATGTCACAGCTGGTGGGTGATGTTCTTACAGAATGGGGATAAGGCTCCAACAATGATGATGGATTTTGAAGAATTCCTGGTGATGTGCGATGATTAAATGGATGTAGATGAGGATGAGGAGGTTGGCCCTGATTTGAAAAAGGATGATCTGACTGTTGTAGAACTGCATTTAGATTGCTACCAGGTGAAGCTAACTGACGAATTTCCTAAATAAAAAAATTTTGAAAATAAATACCTCAAAAATCTCTATAACATAGCCAATATAATGGTAAATATTCACATAATCCAAGTTGGAATAAGCAACATTAACATTTTGAATTACATATTGGCAATAAATATTTTTAAATATAAAAATTATCTTAATTGTTTATTAGAACAATATCTACAAATTTATATTTTTTAATTATCAGTAATTAATTAAAATACAAGCAGTTTCAGAAAGAATTAAAATTGCCTACTTTACAAAGGAGTCATTTATTTTGAATTTATTTAGCATTTAGAATCCATTGATTTTGTATGTCTAATTTTAACATTGATTTAATTAGAATAGATGTTACAACAACATTATCATCTTGGCAATATGATGCCATTATTGTTACATCATCAGGATGTTATAAATTATTGGATTTAGTGGCATCATTCTTACATCACAATAACATCACAGTTCCAATGTTGCATCATTCAAATCAGGTAAGACATATATTTTCTATATACTGCTAACACTTAGCATAATCTATTGACAACAATAAGCTAAAATTTTGATAAAAATGAAATTCCATCCTTCAGAATTAAATGTTCCTGTAGGATTAAAGGATGTGGCTTTGAGATTTTCCTTAATGGCAGAACATCACTGAATTCACAAAAATCTGGTAATTAGTTGAAAAATTATTGGTGAGGAATAGACAGAAATCAGAAGATATGGGCCTGATCTTATAAGCAACCATTTCCTTTGGAAAATAGGCAACAATATAGTAGGTCTCCAACCTACAAGGTTAATTCATCACAAAAATTTTTACATAAGTCAAAACTGCCCAAAACTAACAAAGTTCACTATATAGAAATGCATACGTTGAATATTGATAGAGAATGGCTAAATGAAATTTAAAAGTATACTTTAAACATAGATAAGAAAATTTAAGGCCATAAATGATATTTTTTGCAAAAAAGTAAATTGTTTAATTAGATTACAAGAAAGGATTCAACTCAGTATCTACAAAGACAATACTAATGGCACTAAGTAATCAGGGAATAGATTATAATACATAGAACTAATGTGTATCATCTATGAGGAAGCAACAGCTATAACACAATTACACAAAAATAGTAGGAAAATAAAAATTAACAGGGAATTCATTAAAGAAACAGCATCTCATCAAAACTGATCACAGCCTGTCTAGAATAAATATCCCAACAAATAAATGGATGAAAACACAAAGGAATAAATATCAATAGAGAGTATTCCAACTACCTGAGATTTGCAGATGACATAGTACTGTTCACTCAAACACTGAATGAACTACAAAAAATGCTAAATGATCTCATGATAGAAAATAAGAAAATAGGACTGCAAATGAACTTTGAGAAGACAAAGATAATATTCAACACTGAAGTAAACTCAGAAACAATGACAATAGATCAGACAATCAATGGAAATTGAAAGGGTAGAAGAATGCAAGTATTTAGGACAAATAATCACAACACAAGGAGAACAAATGAGAGAATCAGCATAAGATGTAATTGTGATGGCATGCTTACAGCTGATACAATGACTTCCTAAGGGACAATAGGATACTAATATGTCTAAAAAGGAAACTCTTCAACATGTGCATACTACCAGTAATGACATATGGCTGTGAAACATGGACCCTTACAAAGAAAATGGAACAGAAACTAATAAAAAAACCCAAAGAAATGTGGAAACATATTAGGATTCACCAGGAGGGACTGCAAAATCAACACATGGATAAGAGAACAAACCAAAGTAGAAGACATACTGACAGCAGTTAGTGGCATTAGGCAAGTCACATAGCATTGTGTAAAGTTGTGATAACTGTTTTAAAAAATGTCTTCCTCTTTTATTAAGAGGAAGACATTTTTTTAAATAATAAAATTTTTTGCCAAAAAATTAGGCAATGATAAAATGAATTTCTTTATAACACAGAAAGAATGCACTAAACAGTAGTTTCATTTCATATTAAAAACAAAAATTATGTTTTATATAGATTTATGTTTAAAGAAAAAAAATCATTTAATCTATTATAAAAAGTTAACTAAAAAACTTTTTCTTTTAATTTATAATACTGAAATATATTTTTCAGAAGAATATTAATCCTTTTGTGCCTACTGTTTTTTTAAATTAACCCTAATTAGTATGCAAAAAATAAATTTAAAATTGTGAAATCTCAATTAATATTCATCAAAATCTTTTGAAATTTTTAGTATTTATTGCATTTTTTGTTCTCTTTGTAACAATGTAAGCATTTTTTTAATTTTATTTTTTCACAACTTTTTGTAGCATATATAAGATCAATAAAAACATGATTTTTTTAACTTGGTAAATTTTAAATACAAGCACTATAAAGCAGTCCAGGAACGATTTTTTAAATAATCTTTTTTATTTAGAGTAGTGTTTTCGACCTTATATTAGCCCTCTTCAACTCTTAGAACAGATACAGTCTATAGTGCTTGTATTTAAAATTTACCAAGTTGAATACCTTTGAGAGCAGTTTTGATAATACTCATGATTTTTTTTTTATATGAAATTTTAGCCATCGAATGAAATAGTTGATATTTTTAGATAGTAACAAGTCTTCTGAACAAAATGCACTATGAATGAAGAAATTTGGCTGAAATTTTCAGAAATTATAAAAAAACCATGAGTTACATAACTTTTATTAAATGAAGTTGCATCCTATAATTATTAAAAAAAAATTAAATGAATTCATTGAAATATTGTCATTTTTATTAATATTTCATATTTTTTAACTTGTTTTTACTTCATTTAGACAATTTTTAGCAGTACATTTTATAAATTTTTTTATTTAGAATCAAAAAATCCTAACATATACAAAAATGGTCTCATCTTGTACATAAACAGTCATAATACATTTTTTGTTCCTCTAATTAGACCACAGATAGTTTATTGTAATACCACACTCAATATCTCACACCCATGTGCAAAGTAGGCTTGGCTGCAATTTCTTTGGAAGGGAGTGGCTATTGTAAAGCAATAAAAGTGCCATGCTCCTTTAAACGGCCGGACAGTGTTTATGTTTCATTTTTTGCATTTTTCTCCTAAATTTTTTTGAAATTATAACAAAAAATGAGCAATTAAGATATATTTTAGTTTATTTTAACAGAATTAGCCATATTTTCTTATTATCTACAATATTTATTTTCAGAATTTTATAGCTTATTTTGAGAAAAACTTGATTGATTTTTTCCAAAAATTTCCAAAATATCATTTATCAAATCATATAATCAGAAATAACTTTGATAAATTAGGCTATAAAATTGATAGGATGGGTTAAAAAAATCCAAATTCCATCAAGTTATTCAAATATCAACAATGTTTCTTTACATGTAATTTGAAAAATATTTTGGCAACTGGAAAAAATTTTTGCTTATATCTGTGGTTGGATTGATGATATTGTCTTATGTTCATGACTATTCTTATCTTCAGTCCAAGGAAATTAAAGAAAATATTATCCAACAAAGAAACTAATAGAAAATATGAAGGAAAAAAAAAAAGAAAAACTCTCATAATTAAGATTATGAATCAAACTACCCTGTAACCCCCAATAATGCATCAGGATTAAATTTTTTGTTTAGCTTTATTTACTTTAATTAGCTTTAGTTTTTATTCTATGTTAGTTGGTATCAATTTATGTTTATTATACAGGGTGGCACATGAAAGGTTCCAATATCTGATTTCTTAACAAAATCTTTATTTCAATCACAATACCAGAAATCAAAAATGCAAAAAGAAAAAAAATGAATGAAAATTAATCTTGCGTGAATAATGTATTCAATATGACCACCATTACATCCAGAAACTTCTTTAATATGAACTGTGATGTTTGTGATAACTTGATCCTATTACTGGCACGGATGATCAGTGCTCGAAATTCCATTATTGTTTGCAATTTTTTGGAAAAAATTATTCTTTAAGGAATTCTCAAAAAAAAATAATCACATCAGTTTAAATCAAGACTATTCGGGGGCCAGTTCTGTCCACATGAGAATTGATCTGGAAGAAGTTTGAGATCACACGAGTCAAAAATGTTGTGGAGAAAGTCCATGTACAGGATAAATCATTGGGATTGTAAAAAAGAAAGCCTGTATGATCTGTGAAATAAGCACAGTTGCCTACTAGTCACACTTCCTTTCCAACAGTGAGCAATCATTAATTAACTACTCAAAAAGTTCACATATTATTTTGAATGAAGACACCCATCACTTTGGAAATGGATATGAAGCAGTCTCTGTATGGCTATAACACTTCTTGTTTCTGCAAAGAACAAAATTGTTTTTGTATATTGTTCTACAGTCAGGCTTCCAAAAAAAACTTCAATTATATCATTTTATTATATATATATGACTTTTGGAAGAAAGGGTCATATCATATCAATGAAATGGAGCCTAGGGCAGCATCCCAGGTCTGGCAAAGTGAAAAATTTTTCACTAGACTTCACAATCTGGTCCCCTTCACGGACGTGGGTGTAGGTTGTGGTTGGAAATGATCCTGCCCTTTAGTAATCTATCTGATTGGTAAGGGGCATAAAGCAAAATAGCAAAAAATCTTCCAAATCCCACCTTCACCTAATAACTGTCTGAGGTGATAAAATTCTCTTAGAAACTATATGGCCAAAATAGAAAGATCCTAAACTTTTTCTAAGGATTGCATTTATTGACTAAAATATCATAAAAGGGTAACAAGTTAAAAGTAAGCCAATTTTCTTAATAGACTTTCATTGGCTGTTATATGAATCATGAGTTTGAATAATTTTAATGAATAATGAGTTTGAATGGCAGTCCGAAAAAGTGAAACGCCATTTTCAAAAAAAACAGACAGGGTCGAAATTCTTATAATTAAATTATATATTAAAATTATAATTTAATCATTTTAAATTTGAAACAATAATTAAGAACATACCTGTTTAGGAAATTGCACAAATATTAAATACAAATACCGTGGAAAAGGTATTGTGTTGATAGATCAACAAAATGATTTTATTTGACTATAAACGACTATGTTTTGCTGCTTCTAATAACACAAGAAATCACAACAAGCACTTGAAGCAAGATAAAAAATTTGCACGGTGCAATTTTTTCAATTGCAGTGGTTTAGTATAAATGAAATTTAAGTTTTCTTTTAAACTATACTGATGTAAGCAATATAGTCATTTAGTAATGATGTTAAAAAATGATGGTCGTCATAGACAATTTCACTTTGTTTGGTCCATAAAAATGATGGCCGTGGTCACATTAAGGAGATGGTCATCTTATGGAGTATCAAATAGCATTATTTCTATGGATAAAAATTTGGTTCCCTTAAAATCGTGGTCATCACGTCAGGTGGTTTTCTTATGCAGGTGGTCGTGAAGACAGTTTTCACTGTATCTGTTATCTATTTATTACATCTTTTAAAAAATATTTGATACTAGACTAATAGTATAAAACAAAGATTGCATATTATTCTTAATGAATACAAATCTCAAATATAATTTTGAAAACATATTTTTTGCCCATATGTAAATTTATTTCATAGTGATGATAAAATATATCAAAAAAATGCTAAGCCAATTCACTTTAATCATTTACATTAAATTATTTTATGATCATTATTTTTTATTAAAATTATGATAATAAAAGCCATATTGTGTTTTGCTGTATAATATTGTTTTATACAGGGTGCTACACAGGGTATAGAAAAAGAAAACATTGAATAACTTTTGAACGAAAAAATATTTTTATTTCAAATTTTCAGGATTTATACATGAGAATAAAGGAAATTAAAAGATGAGTTTCTCAAAATGTTTGCCATCTGAGCAGACAACGAAACGAAGTCTCCGCTTGAAATTCGTAATAACCTGCTGGAGTTGGTCTGTTGGAATCGACCTTATCATACTTGTTATCACTGTTTTCAGCTGTTCTATGGTTTTTGGTAGCTCTCTGTATACTTGATTTTTTACATAGCCCCATAAAAAGAAGTCTAGAGGTGATAAGTCAGGGATATAGGGGGCCCAAAAAAGTCCATCGCCAAAGTGATTGGGGAAGCCTCTTGTGATGACACGATTATCATAGTGCCAAAAAGAGAAACTAAGCACTATGCAGAAATAAACCTTTATTTCAGAAAGAAACACTTTCAACAATTCTCAACTGGTCTTTGTCAGCTAATGTCAACCCCTATACAGAGAGCTGGGAGATTTCTCTAGGTTTGTTTGCATAGTTAAGAGAACACAGATGGTCTGTGACACAAGCTAAATTATTGCCCTGTCATGACAAAGCATCTGTTTTGGTCACATACAGTAACAGGTTACATAAAATAAATTATTGGTCCAAAAACTTAAAATAATAATCAATACACAATAAAAATGATAAAAAAATAAAATAAAAATAATAATTGCAATATGTAAATCCTAAACCCTCACAATCTAAAACTTTTAAGTTTGTTTACATTGGTCAGATAACACAGATGGTCGGTGCCACGAGTTAAATCACCCTGTCACAACAGAGTATCTGTTTCGGTCATTTACAGCAAAAAAGGTTACATACAACAAATTATTTGTCAGAGAAATAATAATAATAATAATAATAATAATAATAATAATAATCCTAAAAGACAAAACTATACACCACAACAGACCAGACATCACTCTCATAGACAAGCAAAACAAAGTTACCTACATTATAGACATCTCAATACCTGACACACACAACATCCAGGATGCATTCACCCAGAAAATTAGCAAATACACAGAACTCTCACAAGAAATTAAGCGTCTCTGGGGAATGCAAAAGGTAGTTATAGTACCCATCATTCTCTCCTCCACAGGAGTAATCCCTCATACATTACACAAAAGCCTCAAAACACTAGATCTACATCCAAAGACATACATAACACTACAAAAAGCATCTCTACTCAATACATGCAACATAGTAAGAAAGTTTCTCAACACTGATACAGACAGTTAACTCACAATTAAACATCACAAGTAGCTATGTCTTGACTCGTGTCCGACATAGCACTTTGACCCGGAAATATTCCGTGCCCACATTGATGTACTATAACATAATAATAATAATAATAATAATAATGCATACATAATAAAATGCTAAAAATATAGAAGTAAAAAATAAAGATAATAATTACAATATGTAAATCCTAAACCCGGATAATCCAAAACCTTTAAGCTTGTTTACATTGGACAGAAACACAGATTGTCAGTGACACTAGTTAAATCACCCTGCCACCCTGTCATAACAGAGTATCTGTTTCATTCACTTATAGCAAAAAGGTTACATAAAACAAATTATTTGTCAGTGACATAAAATAATAATAAACACACAATAAAACGATAAAAAAAAAAAAAAGATAATAATTACAATATGTGAATCCTAAACCCAAACCCTTCAAAACCTTTAAGCTTGTTCACACAGGTCCGAAAAACGTAAAAATACTAAAAACGTAATAAAACATGATTATACAATAAAAACAATAATTGCATTATGTAAAACAAAGACCTAAACCCGAAAAGTTTAAACCTTCAAGCTTGTTTACATAGGTCGGATAATACACGGTCACATGACACAAGTTAAAATTATGCCCTCCCACTAGGGTATCGGTTTCGGTCACTCACAACAGAAGGTTATATAAAACAAATCACTAGTCAGAAACATGAAAAATAATAATAAAAATATAAGAATGATTAAACATAGAAATAAATAATAATGATAAAAATAATTACAATAAGCAAAATCCCTGCATAACAACATGCATTAACCACAGTCCATTGTCCAAATCCATGCGTCGGAGATCTTAACAGAGTCAACACGATTAATAACATGTGCCAAACTGGCATCATCTGAAATAAAAAGGGACTCTGCAACAAGCCCCATAACACCTTTTTTATAATTCTGTATGACCTTGGCCCCTACCCAGTCTATACACAGGTTATGATCGAAAACTCTTGTCCCAAGCGCCGTGTTGGTTTTGCCTTTCATAATATCCTGCTGATACTCCTTAATCCTAGTGCACAGATTTCGCCTAGTTCAACCAATGTACACCTCTTCCCTGTTTAGTGTGTTATTTTTAACCAGAATCCGGTAGATACCTGACCTCAAACTGGGATGGATAGGTGGTTTGTCGTTCTGCAGGCACTGGAAGATTGTGTTGGCTCTTTTAAAAGTGATTCTCCTTTCACCAATCCTCTCCAACAACCTATGGTTCTTTCTCACGGGCATGCAATAAGGCAGGGCTGAGAAACACCTTATCTTTCCCTGTTGCACCACACATTTCGGCCGTGAAACTTGTTTACTTTCTTCCACGTGCAGCCCACGCAGATTTCTGGCCCTGTAACCAAGTGCAAGGCCTTGCCTTAAAATAGTCTTTACCTCATCTTCCTTAGCTTCACTTGTTGAAAAATGGATCAACGCTCTCCTAAAGAGAGCTCTGAAGGCTGCTAGTTTGTATTGCTCTGGATTGTATGAAGCCTTCCCAATGTAAACTGCCCTAAACGTCTGTTTCCTATAGACTGTCGTACACTAGCCAGAACCTTCAATACTAATGCCTACATCAAGAAAGTGTGCTCTTCTGTCGTTTACTTGATCTAGGTTCAACTGGATGCCTAGGGAGTCATCCGAAAGATTCTCCTTCAATCTCAGAGCAGAGTCCCTGCATGCCATAACTAGAAAAATGTCATCCACGTATCGCACATAGAGCACGAACTCATTTTCAAGTGTCAAGGACAGGGAAAGTTCTTTATGCCTTTTAGAACTAGCTCTGCAAGCTTAGTTTGTCTCTTTGCTATTATTAGTTGCAGAATGTCTATGGCTCTAGTGTCATAGTGCCATCTGAGCAAGTCCAGGACATTTGTTGTTGAATGTGGAGGAGCTCCATCCTGCTGAAACCATGTATCTTGGATCCAGTGTTCGTGATAGGCATCAGGAATGAACTTCGTTGTCAAGAAGTCAATATAGCATTCAGAATTCACTGTCTGGACAAAAAAATACGGACCCAAAATGCCATCAGCATGCAAACCACACCAGACAGTGAACTTTTGTGGATGAAGAGGCTTCACAACGACAAATTCTGGCTTCTCACTGTCCCAAATCCAATAATTTTGACAAATGACATAACCATACAACCAGAAGTGTGCCTCATCAGAAAAATTGATATTGCCACAGTTGAAACCAGTATTGATCATGCTACACGATGTTGGCGAACTCCAGTTTTTTTTCAACAGTATCTGGGCCGAGAGATTGCCCTAACTGAATTTTATAAGGGAAAATGTCAAGATCTTTGAAGGCTATTCTCCATGCTGTAGCTGCACTGATATCAAGTTGTTGAGCCAAGTGTCGAGTTGATGTTGATTGGTGTTTCTCCATTATTGTTTTGGCAGCAGTGATGTTTTTGGGCATCTGTGCTGTCTTTTGTTTGGTCTTCATGGCTACTTTGTCATCAACCACTGAACCTGTTCATTCAAACTTGGCAATTAATGCTCTTAACATGCTTGAGGATGGCTTTGGCCTATTTTTTAAAGGCACTAGACTACTTCCTGAGTGTTTCAGCAGGTCTCTGGTCACAAAGATAAAACATTTTGACTAAAAACATACGCTCTTCGATTGAATATCGGTACATTTTGGCGAAACAACAATCTTCTTTACGCTCTTCGATTGAATATCAGTACATTTTGGCAAAACAACAATCTTCTTCAAAACTAACCAGAGTCAGTAAATAAGTTTCCTTTGGGTCCCTGTGAATGCATGCAGAATTTCACATCACTAGCTCAACCTGTTGAAGAGTTATTCAACAATAAAGTTTGCTATATTCTGTGAAGCACCCTATATATAAATCCATTATATGTTTTGATTAATGCACTTGCTAAATAATGAAATTTTTTTCAAAATTCAAGAAAATTTATTTTCAGAAATAAAATTAATTTTTTAAAAAAATTACAGAAAAATTTATTAAACTGATACATTTATTGAAAGACTTTATAATTTTTAAATAAAAAATAGAGCCATAATGATTTGTATTTTTGTTGCCACATTATATTTAAATTCATATATAACAAGTTTAACTGGAAAATTCAAAACCATCTGGTAACACAAGTACTATAATATTCACTATTCTTATTTTAATAATTTTGGAACATTTTAACATATGTAAAATGTCAATAACTTTTTGGAATCCAAGAATCAAAAATTTTTACATTGAAATTTATGGGAATTAGATTTTTATTTTATAAATTTTAATCTTACGAAAATTTTTCAAATAATGGATTGTTTTCATAAAATAAGGAGTATCTATATTTTATTTAATTTTTTACTCATGCTATAGAAATTTAATATTTTTGAACTTGCAACATAAAAATTCAAAATCATTAATATGATAAAGACCACTTCAGTTTCATAGATCTGTAATTTAGGAAATTTTTATTAAAAAAAATACGATAAATAAAAAAAATACCTGTAAGCAGGCTTGAGGATCTGCTGAATATACATGATTTGCTCCTGGAGAATGAAGTGAAGGACTGCGAGGACTATGCCTTCCTTGTTTGGACAAAAGGGTAGGATATCTTGTCATAGTCCCATCTTTCTGATTAGCTGAAGGTGCAACTGGCATTATTAATGTTCAAATTTGATAAATCAGGATTTATGTTTTCTAACATTGAACTTCATTCATAGTGCAATCTAAATTTTAATGAATATATTTTAATCACATAATACAATGCAATTTAATAAATTTTATTAATATATTTCTAAAAAATTAGAAAAATTCATATTGAATATTAAACTCATTTATGATATATTAATACAGTCGATTCTTGTTATTTGCAGATTCTATTCATATATTCAACTATTCACAAAAATTTATTTATAACCACAAAATTGATTTCCACAGTGCTTTCGCACTTATTTGTGGACTCTCACTGAGTGGTGAAAATGCTGTTACCAATGTAAACCCTCTTTTTCTCCTTAATAAAGAAAGTTGTTTGTTATCAGACATAGTCTCTGTGTTGTTCTGCCAGAAACTCTCATTACCTATCCTTGCTCACTCCAGACTGTAGGCCAAAAGCCTGTTCATATTGTCTACAAGTCCTACAGAAGAATGTGACCCTATGCTTGAATGCAGCCTCAAATTTAGGCACCTAACTTTCTATGCATTTCCTCCTTACACCAAGATTTTAGAAGATCTGACAAGGGGACGGTCAGATGTTCCCCTCCCCGATTTGACTGAAATTGCACATAAATATTTATTTTTAAGTACTGTATGTAAATACAGAGTCGTAGCACACGCTTCTCAAATGGCTTTGAGAAAAAGCGATTTTAATATTTGTATATATTATTAAAAAAGCTTGATAGCGCGCAGAACGAATCATGTGCAGCACTACTGTAGTTGGTAGCGCTCCAGCATTTTAAGCCTAAAGTTGTGGGTTCAAGTCAGGTTATGCCATTTTTTTTTATAATTTTTTCTTATTTAAAAATAATAATAATGAATTAAAGTAATTTTTTTAAATTAATATGAAAAATTAATAGTTAATTATTATTGTTAAGCTATTATTCAATATTCATGATCTTATTTTCTGCGGCTCCGGTTTATTCTTTCAGAGAGAATGAAAAAGATTTTCATACTTCATACTTTAATTCCTTTTTTTCTATCTTTTTCAAAGAGTGAGTGGTAGAGGATATGGTTGGGAAAATGTGTAGTTTATAGTTTATATCAACTACATATTGAAAAATAAACTATTATTCGTATATGTGCACGCTTATTTAATATACTTACTGATCATCAGAAAGGGCTGACTGTGAATTTGTACATGAGTCAGGATGATACTCATCATAGAAACCTGAAAAACAATGCGTCTTGAAGAATCGTGCGCATTGTATAAAAGCTGCGTTTTTACACGTACACGGATTTTTTAGAATTTCGACGGGGAAACATACTTCATATACGTTCATGAAGACATTTCTTTCATTGGAAAGTTTTGCAGCAAACCATGCGTAACGCAACATTTCCGAAAATATTGGTGCTGACAACTGATTGTGAATGATATGACTCAATTGTAACAATAAATATCTCTTTTTCGTTTCCCGAAAGACGAAACTATGACTCAATTGTAACAATAAATATCTCTTTTTCGTTTCCCGAAAGACGAAACCCAAACAGCAAAAAGTTAAATACAATCATAA
>AYEL01061704.1:0-16858 GCA_000484575.1 Olivierus martensii
TTCCTTGAACATAAAGACAAAAATTGAGCATAATTAGCAGAAAATGTAGACATTTTTAAATAATTTTTCTAAAACTTTCAATGGGAAGTGAGACATTTTAAATGGAGAAGGAATTATAGTGGAAGTTGATGCCAAATCGTCAACAGTGATTTTACAGAATTTGCTTCGAATTTCTTTTTGGATATAGTCATCTACAGAAACGCCTCCCCTTTAACCCCTCAGTCCTAGAAAAAATTTGCAATCTATACTACAAATTTTTACTATTACTCATCTTATTAGAGTTCTAAAAGTGTAAAAAATTTTTTTTTCAATTTCTGTTTCTTGTTGTTGCACAACATTGTGTCCCTTATAGGGGACAATAGGTCCTCAGTGTGTACAAAATTACAAAATTCAAACACAATATAAATGCTTAAATTCATTTAATTTATATCTTTACAGTTAATTTAAAATTAAATTCAAATAATGTTTGGAATATATTTTATATTATTTTTTGCCACATTTCTTTAAAAAATTTATAATCCATACAATTTTTTTATTTTTCATAATAAATTTTAAAGCCATTTTTATTATTAATCATACAGAGAAATACAATTGCAGACTGTGCATCTTACTCTTGCTTTTGCATTCTGATAACCAGCATCTAGTTTTCTTTCTTTCCATAGCTAGTATTTCTAGTAACTGTTATGCCCTTGATGATCTTTTTGTTCAGGTAGATGAGAAGTTGGTTTTCTTCTTTTTATAATCTGACATTTTTGAATTTCTAAGGTATCATCATGTTGTTAAATTGCAGAAACATTCTGTTTTGAATAAATTAAATTTTCTGTAATTGAAGTACTGAATTCAAGACTATCCCAGATAACTGCTTTTTTTGTTTGCTGCAGTGTTTGCTTATTTCTGTACTGAATACAATCAGAGCAAATTTGCAAAATCAACAAAATATATAACAACTCTAATAGTCCATTTTTAATTTGCATACCAATATGATAGTAACTAATTAGTTTATTAAAAAACAATACCATCCCTCTTTCAATTATACTATTTGCTATAAATGAGCAATCAACTTCATACACTCTTTTCTCATTGACCATATAGTACATATTGAAAAATAGAATGTGAGCCCTCAATGAAGAAGTTAAAATTATAAATTTGTTATCAAAACACTTTACTATACTTATTTGGCCATCGTCGCTATCAGATAACTTGATCGATAGCTGATCAGGTGAACAATAATGAAGATCATCTCTTCTCATTGCAGCATTAGATTTGAAAACAACATTTTTTGGGGGATAACTTGATCGATAGCTAATCAGGTGATCCAATAATGAAGATCATCTCTTCTCATTGCAGCATTAGATTTGAAAACAACATTTTTTGGGAGGATTCCTGATAATTTAATCATACCAGTGCCCTGGATACCATTATTACTATGCAATAGATGAAGATGTATAGAAATAAAATATCTGTCCATATATATTATATATTCTTGTGACTGAATTTAGGGTTTTCAATGATTATGTGGCCTTCTCCTTCATATAAAAAAGTCTAATGATAAACCATCTGGTGCATTGGCAAGGAAATTTTTAAAAATCTGCATGGATTTGGTTTTCCTCTGATGTATTGTCTTGCAGCAATATGTCCCCAAAATGGTATCATTTCCTCATCTACAGAAATATCTTTTGAATGTGGAGTCTTTAAACAATTATTTTTTACTCATTCTATCAGTGGTTTTAATTTTCAAAAATTAGAGAAAATAATATAAAATAAATATCAAAATTAAACTCAAAATTTCAAAATTAATCAAAATATGTTTTAATAAAGATAGCAATATTGGATCTTATTGTCCCTTATAGGAGACATAGTAATTTAATGATAAATAAAAAAACAATTGCAAAATGTAAATATTAATAAAATTTTTACATTAGATTATTTATACATATCTCTCCCTTATAGGAGACATAGTAATTTAATGGTAAATAAAACAATTCAAAATGTAAATATTAATAAAATTTTTACATTAGATTATTTATACATATCTTTTGAACTTAAATGCAAAATATGAGAAAAGCTATCCAAGGAAAACTCAAAATAAATAAAACTTATTTTTTAATTGTAGAACAACATGTGAATTTTGAAATAGATACTATAATTCAAACATAAAGTATGGCAAAACTGCTGCTACATGAATAATGAAGCAGCAGTTTGAAAGATTATTTAAGAATGTTCTTGAATATTTATATCAAGGATTAGGTAAAATGGATACGAAACTCCCATAGGATAGCATTAATTTTATTGCACTGCATCCAATATTTTGGATTTCCCTGCATCAAGATTTTCAATTCTTTGGATTTATCTAATCATCCTCAGTATATCTAAATAAGAATAAAAAATGTGTGTATATATATAATTATAATTTTTGATTTTTTTTTTATTTTGCTGCATCTATTAATTTTTTTTTTGTTCAGGTTTACCTAAATAAGTATAGAATCAGTCACAATCCATGTCAAAATTTATTCAGATGTCCAACTCTGCTTTAACAAATTCAACACACATTTCATTTCTGTCCTTTCTCCAGATTGCATCCATGATTGAAAAAATGTATTCTACAAACATATATTACTAACAAGTATTTTGTATTTTTCCTACTATTTGTTGAAATTCAATGACATGAAGTGTTTTAAAAATACTGACCCATATTTTTTCTGTTGCACTATTGTCATTTCTGAGGTTTTTCTAAACTGCTATTTAGAATTAAAATTATTTCATTATATAAAATATTTTCATTAACTTATACATTTAATATGGAAGCAATTATCAGTACATCTTCGAACTTAAGATCGCATTGTTTTATATTTAATGCTTCTAAACTTTTTATGGGACTGGTTTCAAAATCATAATAATTATGGTTTTTGAAGCAAGTCCCATAAAAAGTAATTATGTAAGATAAAGTATGACTATATGTTTTTCATGCATGCAAAATAAATTTCCTTTGTTGATAACTATTAAAATTTTTTTAAGTATTTTGGACTGAATATTATTATTATATTTCTGGATAAATTACCAGTAAAACTTGAGACTTGAAAAATATTGCAAAAAAAAACTTTGAGTTTCAAGGCGAAAATACCCGTTGGCAACCCTAGTTTGGAAAACTTACAATAATGTTAACCAAGAAATTTTTTGAATTAGATAAAATGGGATGAGGCTAAGATCATGTATTGATAGATGGAATCATTTTTCAAGTGAGTCTTTAGAGATAGCAAGATGGCAGATAGGGAACATTAATCTGCAGAAAACAATTTCATCACTTTGTCTTTTTCCATGAATAACATCTTACAAAGATTCTTTTTCAGCATGTTCTAACATTATTTTTGTAATATTGTAATATTTTTTATTAAAGTTCATAAAATTAATCAGGTTTTCTGATATTATTTAACTTTATATTATTACTTTTCTATACTGTTTTATAATTAGTATTTATAATACAAAAATTAATTTCTGTTAATTTTTTTTAATTCATCTAAGTTCCCTTACCAACGACACTCATGTCAGTAATGTGACATTTAGAACATAGATATTCCTACTTCATGTTTATTTAAATGTTCTATAATGTTTCTTGAATGGAATATGCAATGTATTTTTAAAAAAAACTTGTTAGTTATACACTAATGAGTGTGCACCCATATGTTAGTTCTGTTAAGTTTTGTAATCTATATATACTATATAGAAATGATTTAATTTTTGGAAATTTTATTCAATTCAATTTTATTATCATTGTACTTATTCGTCCATACTACTTCACCTATCAATAGCATTATCCTATCAACAATTTATTCATTCTGAATCAACCAAAAAATTATATAAATCAAGGAAAAATGCTGTTTTAAAGAGAAATTTATTAATTATAGAAATGAAACAGTTATTACAGTTAAAAAATTTAAATAAAATTTTGTACTCATTATACAGAATTATTAAAATTAGGCCAGAAATTTTAGGTAGGATGAAATTTCTAAAGCTAGATCTGTTTACTAGGAAATTTTTTAAATCAGTTTTTCATTTATAAGAACATGCAGTATAGAAATGCATTAATCTTCTTAATTTTTATTGTATAAACATTCACATTGTTTCATACTGACTAAATTTTTGAAAGCTAAACAAAAACTCCTCTAGCAGAAAGACTATTCACTCATCCCTCTGGCAAGAGAATGTTTGTTGGTATCCTTCTAATGATATAAGTTGAAAGTTTAAAAATTTATGAATTGTTTGTTTCCTAAGAAAACTTTTAATTTGCTATTTACATTGTTAATTTCTATAAAAAAAAAAATCAGATTTTTTTAAAGCAAATTATAGAACAGTTATAGAAAAGAACTATTTGTAATACAATATACTATAAAAATTTTGCTTAAGTATTTCTTACAAGCAAAA
This sequence comes from Olivierus martensii, assembly GCA_000484575.1. Lineage (NCBI taxonomy): Eukaryota > Metazoa > Arthropoda > Arachnida > Scorpiones > Buthidae > Olivierus > Olivierus martensii. Next base: position 4,420 of record AYEL01061704.1, read on the forward strand.
TATAGTTAATAAATGTATTGGGTTTGAAAAGTAATTTTATTTTTTTTCCACCAGTGGTGTTAGTTGTATTTTTACTTGCTAGTTTCATTCTAAGCCATATTCTCATTATAAATTTTGACAGCTGACATTTCAAAGTATATTTATAAAGATTTTTTTTCATTCTGTACATTTTTTTTTTTGTCCTATCAAAAATGGAAAATAAAATGGAGATTCAGCTTGTTTTGCTTTATTACTGAAAAGGTAAGAATGCTATTCAAGCAAAAAAAAAGTTGAGATGTGTATGAAGATGTGTTAATAGAATGCCAGTGCCAAAACTGGTTTGCAAAGTTTGTTCTGACAATTTCGATATTAAAGATATACCATTTTTTGGAAGACCAGTTGAAGCTGATGAAGACAAAATAAAGACATTGGTTGAAGCAAACCACTAAATAACAAGAGAAATTGCTGCAAGATTGAATGTTTTGAATTCAACCATTCATGACCAGTTGAAATATTGATATTTGGAGTTCCATTTGTTCTCAAAGAAATATTTGCTCTATAGTCAAAACAATAAAGCACTATTTGTAGTAAAGAATTAAACTTATTCTTTACTGCAAATAGTGCTTTATTGTTTTGAGTATAGTTAATAGAAGTGAAAGCAGTTAAAGTATGGATAGTAAATATTTGCTCTATCGCATCAACATCTGTGATTTGTTGTTCAAACATGAAGAAAATGATCCCTTTATGAAGCGGATCATAACTATTGATGAAAAATGGATTGTTTACAACAAAGTTGAACACAAGCAATCATGGAACAGAAGAAATGAACTGGCTCAAAGCACTCCGAAACCGATATTTATCAAAAAAATGATGATTGTTTGGTGGGATTTCAAGGGATTTTTTTTTTATTATTTAGCTTCTTCCATACAATTCCACAATTAATTTGAAAGTGTACTGTCACCAGTTGGACAAATTGAGTGATTCTATCAAACAGAAGAGGCCAGAATTGATTAACAGAAAAGGCATAGTGTTTCACCATGAAATTCTAAACTTCATACAAGTTTGATGACTCGCCAAAAGCTGTTACAGCTTGGATGGGATGTGCTATCACACTCACGATATCTGGCATCCTCTGATTATTACTTATTCCAATCTTTACAGAATTTTTTAGCTGGCAAAATACTTACAAGTTAGTTTAAATGAGGATGTCAAAAATCACTTGGTTCATTTTTTTGCAAGCTAAGATCAGAAGTTTTACAAGCATGTAATCATACTACTATCAGAAAGATGGCAACATGTATTGGACCAAAATGGTCAATATATAATTGAATAAAATATTTATATACTGTAAAAAAATTGTTCGTTTTAATGAAAAAATGAAATTACTTTCCGAACAATCCTATAATTAACATTTATATGAATAAAATACTACAAAGTAATTTTTATAGTATAATCTAAATACAGTACATATATTTCAAGGTTATGTAACAGTCAAATATTTTTCTTAATTGAAAAACAACCTTTTATACCATTTATTCCTATGGAAACTGATTTCCAATTTGCATAATGATTTTCCAGATTAATTAGTAATTAGTGAAATTAGGAATTAACTGTACAAGAAAGATCAGTAAAATTTTAAATTAGATATTATTAAATTAATTTTTAAATGTTTCAGAATCTTATTTTTGACAAATTTTAGCATCTGAAAGGATAAATTTCTGTATAAATTGTTGTCTGTCAAGATAGTTTACCTATAAATGTGTAATATTTTTGAAAATTTAATGTAGATACAGTGGTGCCTTGCAGTTCAACACGAGTGTCACGGGTTGGCATATGCACATACACGGTATTGTGTTATGTCATTTGCTATTTGTCAGTTCTTTTTGGGCTACTTTGGAATCTTGCCCGTGTTGTATGTGTTAATTTTCAATTCTACATTTTTCAGAAAGTAAAACCGTGTTGTTTGTGTTAATTTTCAATTCCACATTTTTCAGAAAGTAAAAATATTGTTTGTGTTAATTTTCAATTCTACATTATTCAGAAAGTAAAAAATTTGTGATTAATTTTTAATTCTACATTTTTCAGAAAGTAAAAAATTTGTAATTATTATTACTTTTTGAGTGAAATGTAAGGATGAATTCAAAGAGAACTGACCAGAAGAATAATTCTGAAAAGAAGAACACTCGATTGAGCAAAAGACAAAGAAAAAAATTATAGTTAAAGTGCAGAAAGGTAGAACATTTAAAATGTAACTCGAGTATGGCATTCCTAGGACAACTGTGGCAACATTTTGCAACAGAGAGATTATGAATGCTAGGGTGTCTACTAGAAGACTTCATTCCAACATCCAAGGGCTAATAAATTGTGTTTTGTGTATAAAATAGTGTATTTTATAATTCAGTATGTTATACAATAATAAAACACATATAATAAAGTAAATAATATAGAATATATCTCTCACCTCACCCGTTAGGGGAGTGGGATGGGGACCAATAACGAATTAATTTATTTTAAATAGTCTTATATGGGAAATATTGTCCAGCAATTCGACATTACTTCAGCGACGGATTAGTGTCGAATTGCGAGGCACCACTGTATAATATAAATTAGTTCTACATTATAACTAATAACAAATAATAAATCTGATATATTTCTTAGGAACATTCTATGTATAATTATTATTATTGTTTTAATTTCATTCAACTTATGTATTTTTAATATATATTTCAGTTTAATATATCCATTATTGATTTGCCCGAAATTACAGCTGAAACTAAAAAAGCAATGGCTGGCCGTATTCCAACAATAGGATTAAGCATGTGTTGTGAAATTTCATTAAAAACTTCAGATGGTGATAGTATGGTGTTAGAAACATGGACAATTGATGTTAATGAAAATTGTGATCCTCGTGGAAAAGCATCTTATGCCCTTTATAGTCGCTTGAGCTTATTATTAAAATCTGCTATTGCCATTGCTAGAGTTACTCCAGCTTATAAATTATCTTCTCAGCAAGGACCTGAATCTTATGTTATTTGTTATCGTATATATATGGGAAATCCACAGGTAATTTTTTTACAATAAACAAAAGAATATGCTTATATCATTATTTTTACTTTAGGAAAGTAAATATTTTTAAATTCATTTAAAAGTAATTTTTAAAAATTTTTTAAATTTAGAATCATCTGTTAGGTGAAGATTATCAAGAAACTAAAGTGGGACAAGTGGCAACTGCTCTTGGTATTCTTAGTTTAGTAATTGCTTACAGGACGAAAATGACAATTACACCTCAAAAACCAGAAAAAGAAAGTCCTTTCATGGTAAAGAGTGATTATTTCAAAATAGATATGAGTCCCAAAAATTATCATCCACCATTTCATGGGATTTTATTAAATTCAGAAAAGTATGTAATAAGCATTTCACTTTTCTATAAATAGATATAAAATATTAATTATATTAATGTATTTTCTGATCAGCAACATAACTACATGACATTCAAAATATTCATATTCTATGCATTGTATAATTATAATTTACTTATAAAAAATAGAATTTTGTCATATATACAAACATTCCTGACTTCCATAAATTATTGGATAGATTTAGATGTAGGAAAAGGAGGCTTTCTCAGCCCTATCATTGTGGCCACCAAAAGTCTATTATGCATCTAAATTATTGGGTTGTGACATAAATAATTTCGGTTGTATTAAAAAAAAAATTTATTTAAAAAAATAGGCTTACATTTGATAAATTATTATAATCATCATTGTTATTAATGACAGTTTCTCATTTTATAGGCAATTGATGAATGCCTTCTGAATAAAAGTTATCTTTCGATACAAAAAAGTCTTGAATGAAAGAATTGACTACTTCATCATTATTGAATTTTTTCCCATTTAATGCATTTCGTAATGATCTAAATCAGGGGCTATATTTCATTGACGCAAGTCAATGAAATATAGCCTAGGGCCGCACTTTCCCAGCGATCCCTATCCTTCACCATCTGACCCACCCACGGGTGTGAGTGTAGCCTGTGATTCGAAGTAATCCTGCCCTTTAGTAATTTATCTGATTGGAAAGGGGCGTAAAACAAACCCCACGGGTGTGAGTGTAGCCCGTGATTCGAAGTAATCCTGCCCTTTAGTAATTTATCTGATTGGAAAGGGGCGTAAAACAAAATAGCAAAAAAAAACTCCCAAAATCCCGCCTTCACCTAATAATGTCTGAGGTGATAAAATTCTCTTAGAAAATAATGTAGCCAAAATAGAAAGATCCTAAGGAGTGCATTTGTTGACTAAGAGATTATAAAAGGCTGACATGTTAAAATTAAGCCAATTTTCTTAGTAGATAGTTCTTCATTAGCTCATTATATGAATCATGTGTTTGAATACTGCCAGTAGTTCATAAAAAAGTGAAACGCCATTTTAGAGAAGCTCGACAGGGTCGAAATTCTTTTAAAATATATATTAAAATTATAATTTAATCAGTTAAAATTTGAAACAATAATTAAAAACATACCTGATTAGGAAATTGCACAAATATTAAATACAAACATAAGGAAATTACAAAAGGTATTGAGTGGATTGATTGACAAAACGATTTTATATGATTTTGAATATATTTTGCAATCTATTTCTTATGCAATGACGTTTATTCTGGTTTACGGTTAATCAAATGTATTTTTGTAGGAAATATGACACTGTAATAACATACAGTTTACCATGTGAATTGTTGTTTATTACTTTTCTAGAAATTACATAAACTATATTGCTGAGATATGGAACAGATTTCATATTTTTTTTTTTTTTTTTTTTTTTTTTTTTTTTTTTTTTTTTTTTTTTTTTTTTTTTTTTTTTTTTTTTTTTTTTTTTTTGCGTTCATTTTATTTATCGATAAACTTTTTTGGCATTATAGCTATTAGTTAAAGGGCCGCATGCGGCCTGCGGTTTGCCCACCCCTGATCTAAACAGATGATAATCAGATGATGGTGCAAGATCCAGAGAATATGCTGGATGAGGTAATACTGACAATTTGAGTTCCAAAATTTTCTCCTGAATGACTTTAGTCTAAAGTTGTTTAGGAGAAAATTTTGGAGTTTGAATTAAAGATGATATAAATTATATGCATGAGATAGTTGATCAATGTCAAAATTTTACTGGCATGCTGAGAATTTTTAGTAACTTTTTATTTTATTTGATTTTGTCTTTATTAGTTTTAAATTTAATTATTTTATACTCATTTATATATCTTAGGTATAGTTTTTATTTCTATTATCTACCAATGTGAATATTTGGATTTTAATATTAGTGTATATTTACACCAGTACATATGTATATTGTGGCACTATAATATGTATTTTCTGACTTTCTTAATTTTGCTATTCAAAAGATTTTAGGTTTGCTATCACTATTTTAGAGGAACCACCGAACTGGTTTAGAAAAAATATGGGGAAACTAAATTTCCTATATTTAGTTTATGGAAACTTGTGAAAATCATTTCTATGTTTTATGCTGAGAAAAATATTCCTTCACATCAGTTGAAAAAATTATACTCAAAACAGTCATAAAAGTGGCAGCCCCAAATTTCATGGAAAAAAATCAATATATTGAAGTTTTTAATGGTCACAGATTATGAATTTAGTAATTATTATTATTTTTTTTTGTGACCATTGTTGGTTGCAGTGCTTGAGCTGGGTAGGCTCCTCCCTTTTCTACTACTATTTACTACTACTAGTAATTTTTTTCAAAATCAAAATGATATATCCAGTATAGTGCTTGAAATTCAATGGATATCATAAAATCTGAGTCCCATCCCTTGGAAAGCATTAGATTGTCTCATCCTGTGCTTGTTATTGATTGCCATTCTGAATAGTTTGCTATCCTCTCATGTAAACAGTCCAAGGTAAGGCTCAATTTATCCACTTAGAAATCAACAGATTGAGAAATATTGTCATTTGTTGACAAAAAAGATACATCAACCAAACTGTCATAAATATTTGCATCATTTAGAGCAGTGGTTCTTAACTTTTTTGAAGTCACCAACACTTTTGATTGTAAAGAAAATTTGTGGAACACTATATCACTAAGATCATAAAACCAACAACAAAAATATGCACGAGCATGTAATTTATTAAAAATTATACATTCACATTAAATAACAGTAAAAAACATTAATTAAAAAAACATATTCTTAAGAATATAAGTATCTCTTAGAAAAATGGAACATTTTTAAATGAAGTTTTATGCAATGCCTGAGCTAATTGTCTCTTGCAGATTTGAGCAATGTCAGGTCTACTCTATGATAAAGCTACCCTCATTTCTTCATCAATATTCCTAAGTTTTTTGTGTTTTTTTTAGTTTTTATGTTCATTAATGTTGAAAAGCCCAGATCACACAAATATGATGTCGAAAACTGTAGCAAAATCTTAAATACTTTTGTGGGTAAGCTTGCAGAATAGTTTATTTGAAAATGCAAATTGAATCATGTTTGCATTATAAATTGCAACTACAAGGAGTACACTAAAAAGTAGGCCTTGCTTTCATAATTTCATGGAACACTTGTAACATGTTTGCAGAACACCAGTATTCCGGGCAACACTGCTTAAGAACCACTGACTTAGAGGCTCATTTCTCTGTGTTTATAGATAAACTAGCTGAAACACGCAAATTTTTGCGATTATAAACATTTTAGATATTTTAATAAAAGTTTGCTATAATTAATCCTCTTTATAAACGGAATTTTGTGTTTGAGTTTTTCCAAAAACTTTGATACAATTAAATTGTCTTTTTACCCTAGAAAAGACGACATATAATTGGCCGTGAGTTGGCGTGCCACGCAGGAGGATGGTTGTCTGGTAACTCCTGAAAAGTTTTTTTTGGGGTGCTGGAGCTGGCCCGGCGATTCCCGTCCTTCACCATCCGGCCCCCCTCCAGTCCATGGTTGGAACTGGCTCCCGCCCCTTAGTAATCTGCCTGATTGGAAAGGAGTGTAAAACATAGACTATTAAAAAAAATGGCCGTGAGTAAATACTGGATGAGGAATGTAATCCTCAATCTATTAAATGACTGTCTATTTTTGTTGTCCATTTGTTTTTGCTGTAGGATAATTGTGGTAGAAGCATTCACGAAGCGTTACATTTTTACATCACATGCTGTACTCTCTCCAATAGAGCCTCGAGAATAACGTTGCCAGATCTGAATTGCTGAAAGTAGCAAACTGAAGGACTATGAGACAGGAAGAAATTTAAAAAGAGATTATATGACAAATAAAAAACGAAAATCATGTGCAAAAAAGCTGCTGGATTAAATAACAAATATAACTAAAATTTCTACAAAATTCTAAAAATTAAAATTAATCAAACTTTGTGCTATAGCAACTATAGCAACAGAGATTTATTCCACTTTGAAATTTCTGATAATTTAAATCAGTAACAGATGGAAATTTTTACTTTTAGGCTGAACTCACACGAACCACAACAGAACCACGCCACAACCACAAAACAGTGGTTGCTTGTGGACAATCGTGAATTATGATTATGTTAATATAGAAACGCATAATCTAACTCAGACGGACCACTAACTGAAATCGGTTTCAACCGCTGTTGCAACTTAAGGCCGATATCATCCACAAAATTGTGGTCGTCAGTGGTCACGCGCAACTCACACAGTGCAACATATCGACCATTAGCAGCCGACAGCGCTTCCTGTCAATCAGCAATCAGTAACGGATTGCGCATATAAACGCGCAGTCCGTTACCAACTGTGCATATAAGTGGTTCGCAAGTGGCTGATTTCGACCACATGGTTACCACCATTTTGTGGTCGTGGCATGGTTCTGTTGTGGTTCATGTGAGTTCAGCCTTAAATGCCGAAACCAGACAGTTTTAGAATGCTTGACTGCTTATATGGACACTTGTTAATATCCGTAAAATTTATGATAAATGTTTAAAATCATTTTAAAAATTCAAACACAGTATTAAAAACAATATATACAGTAAGATTTCGCTTAACACTGCTCCGTTTAAAGCTATTTCGATATTATGCGGTTTTTTTTTAATTCTGTATTTTTGTTGATTCACTTTGGTGTGGTTTTTCAAATTGCTATTCTTACATAAATTTGAAATCGCAGGAATTTTTTGCTTTGATACTTCTATTCCATCTCACAGTGCATTTGATATTAGTGCAGTGCAGTACATACGAAAGTCTGCTGCGGTCAGATTTCATATTTATGATTGGTCATCAATGTTATTTTACAGAAATAAAAATAACAATTATCCCATTTTAATTTAACCTGAATGCTGCCACTTTAAACCAGGGCTGGAGTGTCGGCAGTTTTAGATGTCTGTGTCGGCAATAACTAAATATCATTGCTCATAATTTATTAGTTTTAAATTTTAAAAATGTATTAAATAATCAATTGTTTTGGTAAATAAATAATTTTTTTAGTAATAAATATTAAATAAAAATATGTTCTAAAAAATCATTTGTGTGTGTTTACTATCAGAGGAGTCAGTGTCGGCACGTTTTCCTGCCGACACCCCAGCCCTGCTTTAAACTATAGTTCCTTAAAGTTAGAACGTTTTTCTTTCATCAATATTTTTTCGTTGTTTATAGTTTATTGCAATCTGATTACTGCTTTTTGTTCTTAAAACTTTTTATTTTCTAATTTTAAGAATTTTTTTCATCAATGATTTATGAATATAAATTGATACTAGCAATAAAATAAGTCTATAATTAATGTAATACAATAGTAATAATACATGTTACAGAATAAAAAATGCTATGAATATATTTTTTATTCACTGTCCTGTTTCATCTATCCTCATTATTTACATGTTAAAATGGCCTCGTTCAACACTGTTTCATTTAGTGCTTTCTTTCTTTGGAATGTATCCCCTGCGTTAAATGGCGTCTTACTGTAATACGATTGTTGAAAGTATATATTGTTACCAAACGGCTAGGTAAAATATCACATGATTATTGTAACTAGTGAGATTGCTGAAAGGTAGATACATAAGGATTTTATTATATACCTTATTAATGTAACATATAATAGCAATTTTAGAGCTAGACTATACATTAAAAATAAACAAAGATTACTTTATGGTTTTAGTTGTTTAACTAAATATTACACAGCACATTACTCGGCATTATAATGGTTACGTGATTATTGCGATCGTGCCCGGTGTTGCCCCTGGCGGTTCATGGCGTTGTACTTAAGTTTCTCTTTTTCTTAAATTATAACCATTTAGATGACAATCAGGATTTTCTTCAATGGATTCTGAAAATCTTTCCCGTATAGATATGTTTTCCATTTGAAATATGTTTATTTTCGAATATTCCCTTCCCCATCAGTTAGAATTCTTTCGATTTATTCGATCTCCTAATGTTTAATTTTCTCGATTAAACATGATCTTTTAGCTACAGCAGTTAACCTATGTAAAGAGTTTTCCCTTTTTTGTGGCATTATGAAATTTATACAACTATATCATGTACGAAAACTTTATATCAAAACAACACGTGAAATGGCATAGTCTCGATCTAAGAGCATCAAGAAATACATGAATTAATCTCAAATATAGATTCTTCTATATAGTAAAGGCTTACATTAGCGAAAATCAAGAAATAAAATAATCGTATATTGAAAAATGCTGATAGATTAAATAATAAATCAGTAGCTGCATAAATAAATTGAAAATTTCTACAAAATTCTATTATTGTAAAAATCAAAATGTTGCGTTGTTATGGAAACGACGGTTTCGTTTTTTCACACGTGGTAATGAGAGTAACAATCTTAAGGGGCATTAGAAAATACAATACATTGCTTATTTCATAAAAACTGATTCAGCCTATCTTGCCTTATAATTGAACGTACATGTGCATGTATTTAAATTTATATGTATAGTATATAAATATATATCTAATAGCAAACTATCACGTAGTCATTAAGTCTAATCAAAGTCTAACTTAAGTATATTATGAATAAATAAGATAATATAAGCTATAATCAATAAATAATTGAACATACATGCACAGGTAATAAATTTATACGTATAGATATATACATGTACAGTTCATTTGCAATAGCACATCACCACGTGGTCATTAAACCTAATCAAAATCTAAGCTAAGCATATTATGGCTAAATAAAATAATATAAGATATAATCAATATAAAATTAGAGAAAAATTTAAAAATCTTTAAAAAATCTTTCAATATAAAATCTGAAGTTCAATAGATTAATGAAATAATATACAGCACTACAGCATAATACTCGATATCCATCACTAATTTAGTTACAACCTCTATGAACGGAACTGTCCTTAGATCACGTGCCATTATGATCCAATGAGACTGCTCAGTTACCAAATGGTAGTTTGGCAACTGAGCGATCTCATTGGTTACAATAACCACATGATAGTTTACTACATGTAGTAAACTATCATGTGGTTATTGTAACCAATGAGATCACTGAAAAGAACAGATGCAAGGTTTTTATTATATAGACTGTTGACTCCACACAAACACACAAACACAAACACACAGTTGGATAATTGATAGATATTTTTCTATTAAATAAAATGATTTCTTGTTCCAGATTAAAAAAAAGTTTGAATAAGTCAGGTCCTCATCGTTTTGATTAAATTATCTATTATATTTCATTATGTAATAACAATATAAAGCTTATATAATTTTCATATTGGTATGTTTTAAATGTAATTATTTTTGTTGGAATAGTTTGGAACAGAATAATATGCAATATGGAAGTAAGATCATGAAATTTGATAAAATTGAGGAGGAGCAAAATGGAGACTCGTCGGTTAAATTGTCACAAGAGCTTGTGGATGATAGCAAGAAAGATGATGAAAATGCCTTACAAAATGGAATATGCAAAGATTTTCAAAAGTAAGGGCATAAATATATATAGGAAGGAAAGTGTATATTTTTTGTTTAACATAAATATAAATGTGCTGCTAAAAGGATTAGCTAAATTTAAATCACAAATGCTCATCAAAATAGAACAAAAAGTCCATATAAATCCAGAAATATTTTATTTATTTATTTATTTATTTATTTTATTTTTTTTTTGAGATAATACTATCAAATGTTATAAATGTAACCTTTCCTAAGAAGGCAAAATTATGAATTATTTCCAGGTATTCATAGTGTTATGATTAATGTACCGTTTGTTTTGTTACATTTGATTGCAAATGACAATTTACTACAGCCATCATGAGACTAATAAGCCTATAAAATTGTATGCTTTTACACTCTTGTGTTATCTCAAAAAGGAAACATTTCTGGACCCATATTTATATGGACTTTTTGCTTTATTCTGATGAGTAGCATCTGTAATTTTAATTACAGATTACTATAACACCCTATATATAGTATGAGTATTGAAAAAATATTTTTTTAATGTTAGTTATATTATGTTCAATGTCTGTTGTAAGAATTCTTATAACATTTTCTCTTACTGTTGTTATTAATTAAAGATATCAGATATAAGTATCCTTCTGTTTGTGGGTTATTGGAGCATTAAAAAATGTTAAGTGAAAATTTGTAAATTGGAAACTTATTTCATATTAATTCAATATAAAAAGTTTTAATTTGTTTTTAAATGCCAAAAAGTCACTCCCCATTATTTTACCTGTTAATTTTAAAGCAATCCAAAAGTATTAATATAAATATAAATGGCATAATACAATAGTTTATAATAGCTATTACCAATTTAGCTCCTGTGGGTGAGCGATAGAATTCATCCACTGTTTCATCCGTGTGTTATAAGTGAAATGTGTGAGGAACCAAGAGACCTTAAACATAATTATTATAGTGTTAAAATTAAAATTTTGTAGAGAATTTAGAGATGTCTGGAAAAGAGGGAGAGAATAAAATATTGTATAAAACTAAACAATAGTATAATTGAACTACTGTTCGATAAACAAATATACAGGTAGGCCTCGATTAGTGCAAATAATTGGTTCCACGAATTTCTCGCACTATTCGAATTCTCAGTATTCGAAGTATTAACTCTATGTAAAATATGGTAATTGGTTCTTGCTTTGCGAGATCCGGCCATTAGCTAACCTCACAATGAATAACCACAATACTAACTTAACACTAAATGTTTAAGAAATATTTATTTTCTTATTTTACATCGTTGTTCATCATCTAAATTAATAACTTACCAGGAATTGTGTCTCATATCATCATCAAACCAACCGTCAAATCAAAACCAAAAGAGCAAATCGAAATCGGAAGTGGAGCACTGCTTTTATGTCGCTTAATCATCCATTTTTTGCTCTAGCGTAATCACTAACCTCTTCTTTTTTTCGTTTCCTGTTTTGTCAAAAGCGTTCTTCCTTTTATCCATTTCGATACTTTTTAAAAGAGAAAATTCTGTACTATACTGTATGTATACGATAGCAAAGCTAAATAATAGTACAGTAATGTTAAACAGTTAA
>AYEL01061707.1:0-28821 GCA_000484575.1 Olivierus martensii
ATATATTTTTTAAATCATTCATATAAATGAATCAAAGAGAAAAGTTTTATATATATATATTTTTTTTTTTTCCTACGAATTTTTTTAGCTAAATGTTATACCATTCTTGTGCTATAGTTCCGAAGTTATAAAAATATTTTACTGTATGTACATATATATATACATAGATCTTTCATTATATGTAGCATAGTACATTTTTCATAAAAAACATTTTATGTTTATGCTTAAAACTACATGATTTATAATTATTAAAATAACTAATAAAACAGTATATTGAAACAACCACTTTGTAATAAATGTAATAAACTTAATTTTTATTGATCAAATTTTCACTGTGATGATTAACTTTGAATATTCCTACTTTGAATAATCAATCCGACTATAAATCCTGATTAATGACATTTTACAATAATCATATAGCCAGGATAACACAGTCTAATATTTGAGTGCTTTACAATGTTTTGTTGTTTGATATTTTGGAATAATACATTAGACAATTGGTAAAAGTAATTAGACTCTATATAATGCCACTACTATAAAAATATATCTAAAATTCTTGCAAATGAATATCATTCATATGCAACAGAGATATTGGCTTATAATACAATTTTTTCGAATGACTACTATATTACAATGGAACTACATAGGATTCTTAAAATTAATAATAGGTATTATGGCTTGGTTATGATCTGCGTTATTTGATCTTACAGATGGAAGATAAAATGATGCATGTAGAAATTTCTGTAAAAATGGCTCTCAAAAAATATAAATTATTTATTATTCATAACAAAATATACTATAGTTTAAAGAAAGATACAAGAATTAATGGCACTAAAATTAGTATACATCAAACTGCAATCAGCTTCTTCAGCTTTATAATGAAAGTTAAGAATCTACTAGCATCTATTAAAATTCAAAAAAACTTATTAAACTTATGGATAAAACAGTCATACGATTTTGTTTATTAGTTTACGAAATTTTTTTAGTATAGATTTTGAAATAATAAAGATTTACTTAAAAACATCTACTGTAATATATAAAAAATAAGCCATGTATACTATAATGAAATCAGATATTTGTTATAATTTAAAAGCGGCTATTTGGTTGGCGTTATTATTTTTTCTTAAATCTTTAATTATTCTAAATTGAAGAAATATCCTAATTTCTCAGTATTGTACTTGGCTTATATTTTACTTATCAAACTCCGATATTTAAAATATAAGCCATGTTATATTGTTTCTGAATAACATTTATTTTGTTTTTTTCATGAAAATGATTTCTCTAAGAAAGGCTTCTACAATAATATGCTAGCATATCATTATAAATGCTTTTTATTTTTAGTATGATTGAGCAAAAATACTTAAGAATCTTATATAAATAAATATATAGATATAGATATCAAGTTTGGCCAAATCTATGAACTGTTTAGACAGAAGAGAATGCCGTTCTCTTCATTTCAACTCATTAAGCTGAAATTTTCTTTTTTTAAATGAATAAGAAACACCAATATTCCAAATTTGATTGAAAGCAATTTATAGACTGTTTGCACAGAATGGATCTACTATATTCCCATTTTATATTGGTTTGATTGTGTTTAAACTTTGAGGAACCTTAACTAGAAACATTTATAATTATAATCTATACACAATTCCAAATTTCATCCGTAAGGAAGAACAGAAAAATGATGCTTTTTCCCCCTATTTTTCTATTTTAAAACTTCTCAAATTCTTTTATTAACTGGATTTGAATCTTTAAATTTGACATTTCATGTATCATAGAATACTCCGATAATTTGGATTATTAATCTGAATTATCAGAGTATTCTATGGTACATGAAATGACTATATTTAATCTATATGGAATAATTTTGGAATTTCTTTTTTTATGAAAATTACAGCAGATCGTATTTCAATCGTAATAATTCTTGTAACAAGAAGTCAGTGATTACTATACTTGGCTTAAAGACACAATAATGCCTTTGATTAATGTATTTTCCATATTTTTCTCTTCAGAAAATTCTCTCTCTCTCGAGCAAATCATTTTCCAGAACAAAGTTTTCAAGTTAATTGAAGTTTATCAAGCGTACTTTGTATGAAGATTTTTATATTCCATCTATTGTATTTCAAAATAATCAGTATACTATAAAAAAGTCTATACTTCTTACAAGAACCAAAATTAAAACTATAAAGAACTAATTAAGAAAATATGCTAATAAAGAGAAGTATATTCTCTTAATTAGTTTCTTTATTCTTGAAAGAGTTCTTTCATAAGAGTCTATTACAAAATGTCGATTACTGTATTTTCAAGGATTTGAAAGACTCAAGAGGTAAAGAAGAGTTGTCGATAAAACATTTTCATCATCAGAGAAAACTTTATCAATAAATATAGTTCGTTGAGAGGAAAGTTAATCTAACAATGATAAGAATTATTTATAGATGAATGCAAAAACTGCATAGCATTTATCACGTTCTCCATTAAAAGAAAATAAATGGATTATAAGCACAACACATTTTTTACTAACTGAAACAATTTCGTTCTTTAATTCATAAGTTAATAATTTATGTTTAATCTAAGGCCGATGTATAAAATTTCTTCGTTTCTTCTTATAGAGTGTAGCTGAGCACTTCTGTTTAATAAATCTTTCCAGCCAAAAATTGCTAACGTTTACAATAATTTAAAGCTAAAAGTTATATCCATGCTTTTAAAAACTTTCGAAAGAGACCAATATATATCATAAATAAGAAAGTCTATAAAACACTTGTGGCCACATTTATTTTCTTTTTTTCTCTAGCAACAGACTGATCAAACCTATATTTTTAGAAACATTGCATCAACATTTTACTGATCCACGTTGAATTTTTAACAGAATAATGTTACAAATTTGAATTCAATAAATATTTATCAGACGAATCAATAAGGTGATATTAATTGATGTTAAATTCATTATTAGATTATTGATAATTAAAACAAACGTCTATTATACTTTCTATATTATTTTAATGCTTTTAAAATATATTTTCTCTTTTAATGAATATAATTGTTTTAGTCGTTGAATATTTTGTGAATTTTAAAACAAATAAAAAATAATTAGTTAGCTAATATTTTTTATATATTTCTTTATCTCTACCTTAACTTGGGTAAAATGCTTATCCATAGTTATAAGACAGTAAACAAAGATAATTAAACAATTTAAAGATAATGTACATATAAACAATTTAATTAAAAGATAGCTTGTTTAATTTTCCAAAGTTATTAACAAAGGCTTTCTAATTATAATAAACCTTTTATGAAGTAAAGTTTGCCTTTGAAATTCTCTCCATAGGTTCCTTTTATTAAGTAGTCGGTTCTACTAACAGTGCGAAAATTTTTATCTTGTAGGCACAAATAATGAAAGTATATCATCACATGATATACTTTCATTATTTGTCCCTTTAATCGCTAATTTATTCGTGTATAAACATGTTTCAAATGATGAGATGCTAGTGATAAATATTTATTAAAAGAATAAATTTCGTAAATTTTAACAGAACGGATTCGTTAAAATTCATTCAAAGGATGCAATTCTGTCTTAAATTATAAAGAATTACCTGCGTAATATGGATGTAATTATTTGAATATTCATAAATCCAAAGAGAAGATACTGTATTATTCATTAGTTTATTCGAAATAATATAAAGTTATTAAAGGAAATATCTATTGAATCATTATATTTCTAGTTGAACGATGAATTGACAAGTTTCTTATCGAACTGGATATGTTCGAATAAAAATTATATTTTGTAAAATATATTTTGAAAACATAATTTAACGAAATAACAAACGAATTTTAATTTTATAATTAGTTATAATTGAAATGAAACTTTATCTTTTGCAAGTTTAATAAGTTTGAAATAGGAGATGATAATGAAATTACAGCAAGTTGTTATTTATTGAATAAAGTACAAAGAATACTCAAATATAGAGAAACTTTTACGAATCCTTAGTCAATTTTTGTTTTAAGAGCAGTTAATGCTTTTGATTTAAAGACATATTTACACAATTTGATTAGAGCAATTTTGTGGAACATAATCACAGTATGGTTGGAAATTAATCTAACCATGTTCTAACGAGCCAAATTATAGCTATTTAGTGCACATTATGATTACTTATGATAAAATGTTGATAAAGTGAAAAGGCTTACTAAATCAATAATCTCACTTTATAACGAGCCAAATTATAGCTATTTAGTGCATTACTTATGATAAAATGTTGATAAAGTGAAAAGGCTTACTAAATCAATAATCTCACTTTATTTTTTAAATTTTGGATCATTGTTGAAATAAATTTTTACACAACTTTGTAAAATCGGTATATCTTTCACCCTCTCCTTAATCCGAAAAAAACGTATATTATTTTAATAAAATTTTAACATATTTAAAAATTACTAATATGGAAGATCATTACTTTCTACTTCTCATTTTTAAAAATACTTATTATAAAAGTATTTTATTTACCAATACATTATTTTCAATCAGTTTTGAAAACGGAATTCTGTTAAATAATTAATTATCTTCACTTTGATATATCATTTTTTTTTTCTTTATTAAAACTTAAAAGAATTGATTTGATTGATTTGAAGCTCTATGAGAAATTCAAAGGATGATAATAAATTGATATTTCCATTACAGAACAGTAATTTCATTCACAATCAACTTTGATGGAAACTGTAAAAAAATCAGAAGTATCAAGTTAGTTCTTACTTTATAATTTTCAATATTTGTCGATTAGTATATTATTAATAATTTATTCATAAATTAAATTGAATTTATCTCTTCCAGATCGTTTCCGCAACCAGTATTAAAAATAATTTGGACAACTTCGCAGAGATTATTATTAACTCCTTGCCGGTATAGGAAAAAATATATATGAATTTGGGCAGTCTGTATGTCTATCTAGCGTAAATATTATCTAATTTGAACATAAAATGTAGAATAATCATCAGGACTCATTCGAAGATCGAGTTTATTAAAAATTATCGGGATCAGAATTACAGAAATGATTCTCTAAATTGTTTCTTACGATTATTATTATTATTTGCTATAGAAAGCTAGAAGTGAATGTGTTTTGTAAATTCTTGCAAGAAATTGAATTTTATTCATACAATCATTCGATAATATTGCGGAACGACTATCATTTTTTTTTTTTTTCATTTTTTTCTTTATTAAAACTTAAAAGAATTGATTTGATTTGAAACTCTATGAGAAATTCAAATGATGATGATAAATTGATATTTCCATTACAGAACAGTAATTTCATTCACAATCAACTTTGATGGAAACTGTAAAAAAATCAGAAGTATCAAGTTAGTTCTTACTTTATAATTTTCAATATTTGTCGATTAGTATATTATTAATAATTTATTCATAAATTAAATTGAATTTATCTCTTCCAGATTGTTTCCGCAACCAGTATTAAAAATAATTTGGACAACTTCACAGAGATTATTATTAACTCCTTGCCGGTATAGGAAAAAAGATATATGAATTTGGGCAGTCTGTATGTCTATCTAGCGTAAATATTATTTAATTTGAACATAAAATGTAGAAATAATCATCAGGACTCATTCGAAGATCGAGTATATTAAAAATTATCGGGATCAGAATTACAGAAATGATTCTCTAAATTGTTTCTTACGATTATTATTATTATTTGCTATAGAAAGCTAGAAGTGAATGTGTTTTGTAAATTCTTGCAAGAAATTGAATTTTATTCATACAATCATTCGATAATATTGCGGAACGACTATCATTTTTTTTTTTAATTTTCTATTTTATATATATAAGTAGAAATTTATAACCTGAAAAGGAAAAAAGTATAATTTAGAATGTAGACTTAAATTTTTGAGATTTTAATAATTATATTCAGATCAATAATCTGAGAGATAATCGGATTTTTGAGAAATGTGAATTATAGGAAAAAGCAAAAAATTTAATATGTAGGTAGACTAATTAACGATTTCATGTTTCATAGCAGAAATAAAAATTTTCAAGTCTTTAATAAAAAGAAAGATAATTATTATTAAGATGAAACAGTTCGATATATTTTTTCATTGAATTCAACTTCTTTATATTTCCAAATTTCCATTTTGTTTATTGATTTGTTATTATTCGCCAGTAATTTTCAATTTTTTAAATTATCATTATCACTTACTGAACGACTTAATAATATTTAACTTAATGCTAATTGTTTAGTTCAATAATTGCTTATAATATTGAAATTATTTATTACAAAATTTTCTTTCTTTTGCTCATTTTTAACTGAACTATTCATTTTTGGATTTATTAAGATGATCAGAATACAGTTCTATTTCTACTAATTTTAAATAGTAAATGTAACCTCTTTACAATAATAATTTCCTTTGAATGCTTATTTAATCATTTAGATTATATTTGTGTTACTTTTATAGCTTTTCTGATTTATTAGATAACTGAGGTATGTTATAATTGCGAATGTTAGCAAAAACATGAAAATTTTAACCTACCAGCAGTTTTGTATTCAATGTGAACACAATGCTAACTCTGCCTAACTCTCATTATGTTTGGACGAATGGAAGCAATAAAAATCAAATCTTGTTAATTTCTGCAAGTTTATTAATGCTACAATCAATAAATTTGCGTCAAACTTTGTTGAAAGTAAAGATATTTTGATAAAATCTAGATATTTCGATGATTTGTTTATTTTTCTCATTTAAATAATCAAAATTTAATTATAGCAATAACAACTTATTGCTGTAATTAGAAAACTTCGTACTGTGAATTTAATGAAGTTATAATTTAAACAACTTCAAACTAATATTTAATTAATATATAAATCAATATTAAAACCGAGACTGATATTTTCCGTTAATTTTGATATGAATAAAGTAAAAATTAATGACAAGTAATGCGTGAATTTCTAATAATTTTTGATATTTTTTTCCTCCATTTTTTAATGCATATGTTGCGAAATTTCTTTAAATAAAGTCCTTTATAATTTTTTATTAAAAAAAAATTTCTTCGAAGTAATTAGATCCTATTTAAAGCCAATTTTTTACTGTAAAAAATTTCTGATATGCTCAACCGCGACTAACAATAGTCATGGTGAAAGTGCTAAAATAATATATTTTAATTAACTTCGATTAAAAATAATATTAAAAATAAAGATTATTTAAATATCTAAACATAAAATTTTTATTCGTATAATCAGGAATTTATACTCGTTCAGTAAAGAGTATAATAAATGATCTATAAACTGGATTCGAGACTGTACCGTATCTATAATAAATCGAAATTATAATACAATATTGCGATATTAACTCTTAATTATAACATTAATGATTATCATCACAAAATTAATGACTTAAGTTAACCATTGATAGGCGTGTTATGTACACAAATTACGAAACTCTAAATAGGCCAATTTTCTTTTATCATAAATTGCCTTTTTGTACTTAATAAACAGTCAAAAGAAACATAAAATGACTTGTTTATAACAGCTAAGTGATTATTATGTAAGAAATAATTAGACAAATATTAAGCTTGTTCTCAGACCTGTATTAAAATTTTTTATTACAAAATATTTGATTTTTTTATATTGTACTTCCTGATGTAAAATTAATTCCATTAAAAACATCTCATATGTAATAAAATAAGCCAAGTACAGTATTACCGAAACAGGATATTTAATGAAAATTTAGATACGGTTATTTTGTTTGACGATTTAAGAAAATAATATGATAACATCAACCAAAATAACCGCATCTAAATTATTTTCATTAAATATCGAAACAGGATATTTAATGAAAATTTAGATGCGGTTATTTTGGTTGATGTTATCATATTATTTTCTTAAATCGTCAAACAAGTAGTTCATCTAAATTTGTTGCAATTTAGATGCAACTACTTGTTTGACGATTTAAGAAAATAATATGATAACATCAACCAAAATAACCGCATCTAAATTTTCATTAAATATCCTGTTTCGGTAATATTGTACTTGGCTTATTTTATTACATATGAGATGTTTTTAATGGGATATCATTTATTTTTTAGATGATAGAGACATTTCTATAGAAGAAAATCATCGTCTTCTACATCTTTAATTTTAGCCCAATTGGGCCAAAATTTTTAGATGATTTTAAATGAATGCTATGTCTATACTCTGAATTTGATCAAAATCGGCTAAGCAATGCGATATGTAAAGGCATTTATGGAAATCGGATCCCCCTTTCACCCTCTTTGTTTTGACCCGATTGTGCTCAAATTTTCAGGGGATCTCAAGTAAACTAAACAAAACTTATATTCCAAATTTTATCGATATCGGTTAAACGATGCGACCTGTAAAGGTGTCTGCATAGGAAGAGAAGAAGAAAAATGACGCTTTTTTGTCAATTTTTGCAATTTTTAAACTGCTCAAATTCTATTATTAATTGGATATGAAACTTCAAATTTAACAATCTATGTTCCTTTTAAATACTTTTCTCAAATGTAATTGTCAGATTAATAATATTTAACTTAGGACCAAAGTTATAGCGAGTTGAATTTTGGTTGTAATGACTCCGAATAAGAGTCAGTCAGTGACTACTGCACTTGGCTTAGAGTCACTGCCGTGCCTCTTGATATAGAAAACAAAAGTTTTCCTCCTGATAAGTGCAGTTTTTGTTGTATATTTGACTTTATCATAGTTATTATTGTTACTCAATATATGCTTATTAATCAATAAGAATAATAGATTTGCATATTTATATACAATGCAAGTGTTCCTCGAATTATGAACATTCGAATGGCGAATTATTTTAGAAAATTTTAGAAATTGTACAATAATTTTAAATGTTTTGATAGCGAAATGATCTAACAATGTAAAAGCTTCATAGTGATTTAACGTGTGATCACTTTCAAGATAGCAGAGCTTCCATCAAAAATCATCGTATTATAATCGAGAAGTTATATTAAAATCTCTGAAATAAACCTCTAATTGGTCCGGTTAATAATAAACATTATGTAATATAGCATATATAGTGATTTTGAAACTTTGCATTCAATGTAAGAGTAGATTTCGATTTACAGACAAATCATGTTCATAATTAGAGCAACATCTGAGTTATAAATATTTATAACAAATTTTTTTATCCAAAATATATCAAAATTAATTTAGAAATATCTTCAAAATTGTTTCAAATTTAAATAACAAATTTTATAAAATATACAAAAAAGTTTATTGTAATCAATAATCAATTATTTTAATATGAAATTTACATTTTTGCAATATAATTTGTATTTGAATGAAAATTTAAAAATTTTAAATTTAAATATATTAATTGATTTTTATATAAATTAACTTTTTTATTATTAATCAATTTATATAAAATAGGCAATAATGTAATTGAATCTCTACCTGTAAAAATAATAGTTATCTGATCATCTCTTGTTTGGAGAATAAAACAGATAGTCAATGTTTTGGGGAAAGTAAGAAGAAAAAAAATGATCAGATAGTCAGTCTGTCTTGAGATCATCTAAGAAGTTAGAAAAGATCAGTCCGTGTGTGGTGTCGTGATCTGGATAAAGGCATAACCCTACAGAATCAGTTTCAAAAAAGGAAAGAAATGGGTTCTCCACTCTGTTCATCGAAGAATATTGGAATATGGGGAGATTCTGTGTTGATAGACTAAAGACTGTGAAAAGTATAAACAAAATTTAAGCATTGGAATCATCATTCAAGTTTTTATAGATCATTAAAAGAAAAGGAAACCGGGTATCTATCCTCTGAATATACTCATGTAAAATCTCTCTCTCAATAAAAGATCTATGGTTTGATTAAGCCCTTGTTGGTCAATTACTGTGTCAAAAGATTTTGCTCTCCCATTCAAACTTACGTGTCATTGCCACATAGTCTTATTAGGCTTAACACCTATACAGTTCATCCCGGCAGATTCACACACAAAAAAGGCACTCTTTTTTTTCCTATTAGTGGTCTGTCAAACTTATTTTGGTAGATTCTTTTCACTTTTCTCATGTTTTTTTTTATATTCTTTTCACTTCATCCTTCATTCTTCAAAAGGTTTAAACCAGGAATTCCCAATGGGGTCGGTATCGACCCCCTGGGGGTCGATGAAATTTTAAAGGGGGGGTCAATGATGATCAAGGGGTCTATTGGAGGTCGATAGCCGAATATGTACCGGCGATTAATCAACATGATCAAGATCCCATTGATTACAAAAAAAATTTATTAATTGATAATTTTTTATAGATATAAAGCTATATCATGTAGTAAGGAAGAAATCATATGAAAATATGCTAAAATTATTTAATATATTTTAAAAACTAATAATATTTTTTTAACATATATTAATTTTTTATGCAATAAGTGAAATATAAAAAAGTAAAACACCGGAAGAATAGTACAAAAAATAATCAAACATAAATCTAAAAAACCATTTTTTCAAAACTTTTGTTCATATTCTTAGTCTAATTGTTATCTTTAAGTTATTTATGTATAATTATTTATATTATGATTATGTTGTATGCTGTATATTATAGAAAAAAATGTTAGGGGGTCGATGAAGAAAACCATTCTTTTAAAAGGGGTCAATGCAAAAAAAAGATTGGGAATCCCTGGTTTAAACCTTTGAGTATATCCTCTTTTTCTGTTGTAATAATATAATCTTTATTTAGCCTATTTCTTGTCATTAGATTTTGAATTTCATAAAGGCATAAGTTTTTAATATGAGTAGTTTTTTTTATTATTAAGTATACTAGATTAACCCTTTGCGCTCCAAAAAAAAATTTTTTAATGGTCTACTGCTATAGCATGTCCGTTTAAAAAAATTATGATTTTTTGTTTTTTTGCCATAACTTTTTTGCATTTTAATATTTTGACACAAAAAATTTGGATTTTGTCGGCAATATACCGTACTCTGATATACTTTTTTAGTTTTGGATGAAGAATCAAAAGAATAAAAGGAAAAAAATGTGAAAGCAATTAGGCCTAATTTGCATATGTAAACAATACATAATTTTTCAAATTATTCATGAAGTCGGTAAATTTACAATCCCTAGTCCCAAGAGTCACTGTGCTGAATGAATATGATTCCATACTGTGCCTCTTTGTTTAGCACAGTATGGAATCATATTCAACTTTCTCACCACTGAAAATGAACGAGAAACTTGAAAAATGTATGTGTATCAGATTCTGTGTCAAAATTGATAAAATACATCAGACACACAAAAATTGAATAATGAATGGACAGGATGCCTTCAATCAATAGTAATTTAGTTCTGATTTACAAGAATTTGATTAAATAAGCCTAACCCCCAAAAATGTTGAGAAAGTTTCTGTATTAATTCATGAAGATCATCAGCAAAGCATTTCAGATATTGTTAAAAGCTTACATCAGTTTTGGTTTAGTTCAAGATATTTTGAGTAATGAATTGAATATGAGATAAATTCCCTGAAATTTGTGCCACATATCCTGACAGCTGAGCAAAAAGAACAATGAATGCAAATCTGCTAAGGCCTTAAGGATATTATGACTACTAACAATGACTTTTTGAAATATGTAATTACTGGGAATGAAAGCTACTTATTGGTATAAACCAGAAACCAAACAACAACAGCTCATAATGGAATTGCCCATTGTCTCCAGACCTCAAGAAAACACGATAAGTTAGAAGCAATGTGAAGTATGTTGATTCTTTTGTCAACCATAAAACAATTCTTCTGCAGAAATTTGTTCCATAACAATTAATCAGTACAGACTACTAATTGGCATAATTAATTGCTGAAGTGTCTGGAGGATCATAAGAGGCTCAAACACCTAGAGTTATGGAAAACTTCAAACTGGACAATCTATTATGAAATATTGCAGTCCACACAACAACACAAATATTGCACAATACAGTCCACACAAATATTGCAGCAGTTTTTGTCCAAAATAACATGGTTGTTATTCCTCACACTTCTTAATCTCTCATCAACACAAATATTGCACAATACAGTCCACACAAATATTGCAGTCCACAAATTGCAGCAGTTTTTGTCCAAAATAACATGGTTGTTATTCCTCACACTTCTTAATCTCTTGAGTTGGCCATGTAATGAATTTTTCATCTTTCCTAGAATGAAGGCAAAGCTCAAAGGGGGTGGAGATTTGGCATAATTGAGGAGACGAGATTGTGCTGAACAGCATAAAGAAAGTGAATTTTCAGAAGGTATTCCAATAATGGCAGAATGGCTAAGACATTGCATCAATGTCCAAGAGAAAGTGGGATGGTGACCACTAAAATCTCAGGTTAATCTGTTAATTTTTTAAAACCACAGTCAGAAATTTTTGATATCACCTCTTAAATATTTTTGTATGATATTAAATTATTTTAATTTATAGCACATAAACACTTTTGTCCAGGTTTATGGAAATCAATAGTTTAACGTACATGTAAAAATTAAATGAATAAAATTAAATAACATTGAAAATATAAAGTTAAATATTTATTTTCTTTACATTATTTTAATTTTTATTGTATCAGTTTTAATTTTTTACATAAATTCTATATCCTTCTATGCATAATTTCCAACATTTATATTTTTAATAAATGCATCTTTAGGTTGCATTTTATGCCATGTATGCATCACATTTTTGATTTGATCATTATTTTGAAAATATCTTCCTTTTAAAGTAGCCTAATTTTCCCAAACAAATGAAAATCACTTTTTTCTAATCAGGGAGGAATGATGAATGCTCCAAAAGCTTGAATCTAAATTTTATAATGGTATCAATAGTATAAGATCAAGCTTTGTCCTACTATACGATCACAGTTTTGATAGCAAACTTTTTTTAATTTGATTGAAGGTTTCAACAATAAATTTTAATTTTTAATCTTTAATTTTTATATGATGATTATCTAAAATTAAATTGTTTATACATTTTTTTTATTCTCATCTGTTACAACTTTGATGTGCCTGTCCAAGATGTGGTGAGTTAGCAATTTCTTTTTCACCATTTTTAAATTTTTGTAACCATTTATACATCAGTTTTGAGATAAAAGATTCTTACCATAAATTTTATTTGTTCATTTTAAATTTCTGTAGAATTTATCATTTCAGATTTAAAAAAAGATCGGAAGAGCGGTTCAGCAGGAATGCCGAGACCGATATCGTATGCCGTCTTCTGCTTCAAATTTGAAGCAAATTATTATTGATATAGCCATTTTTACTTTGATATGACTAGCTACTAATTTTTGATATGAAATAATTTATAAATACTAAAAATAGCTTTATCTAAATATAGGTCAAACCTGGTTTAGAAAATTAAAGCATTCATGGAAAATGTAAATGGAATTCTTTAAATCACAGACTAAATTATCATTGATTTAAATGGAAAAATTATACTGTTTTCCTGAGTGGCTGATGCTCAAAAATGTCACATTTTTCATTGAAATATTCTGACATACAATCTAGTTGCATAAACAATGGCAAAGTTACATTAATAATTAGCAATGTTCATAATGTAACATGTTTTCCTGAGTGGCTGATGCTCAAAAATATCACATTTTTCATTGAAATATTCTGACGTAAAATCTAGTTGCATAAACAATGGCAAAGTTACATTAATAATTAGCAATGTTCATAATGTAATCTAAAAAAGGCAATTTTCTTAATACATTGATGCCCAGCAATGTATGGCATATTAGTGCTTTAGTTCAAAATTAAACTTGCTGCCATGCATCATATAGCTCTATTTAAAACTATATTCACCAATTTTCCTGTGCAATTTTTAGATTGATCTATCCTTATGTGGCACTATTGTTGTTTGTTATAGTTTAATGCAAGTTTCACCTTATCATCAAAAATTCAATTTTTATAATTTTTTTCATAAACAATAGCAAACAGTACAATATTTTAAAATGTGTAAAATCTTTGTAAACTTTAATTTAATCTACATTTAATCAATATTAATTTGTTTATTATATAGGATTTATTACATTCCTAGTAAAATATTACTTACAGTTATAATAAAGTATTTTAAAATTTTTAAATATTACAGAATTCTTCACTGTTTGCTGTTATATTATGTAGTAACCACTGATATCCACTTTTTCAATAATTAATTACAAACTCATGAAATATAACACAAGTTTTATTTCTATTCTGTTATATGAAATAAATCCTCTTAATTTTTTAACAAAAACCTAAAACTTTTTCAATCAAAAAGTAACTGTGGGATCTGTGAAGAGTTTTAAAGATTAAATTTTCATTCTTTCAACATCCCATCCTGACACCAATATGTAAGATCCATGAAGGCTGAAAAAATGAGAGTTCACCAGTCTAAAATTGTAAATTTAGATGGTACTTATTTATGTTCATTTCATTGTTTCTTGATTTTCTTAGCAAAATTTTGATTAAAGTGAAATATTATCATTTTAAAAATTTTTGTTTCAATCAAATATGTTTGATCAAACAAATTAATTTTGAAAATATATTGATGAACTATTTCATTCTAATAATAATTAAAATTTTTATTAGCATTAGCAAAATTGTAATGGATTTAAAAGTCTAAAAGTCCTCTTGTAGAAATAAAACTGATTTTATTTCTACAAAAAACTGTATATTTTTTTTGTATAATATAATCCTGTATGTTTAATATTCTATTTTGAAAAATTAATTGAATCAAGGAAAAATAATGAGTAACTGAGAATCATTAAAAAATAATCTGAGAAGAGAATCTGAGAATCATTAAAATGATAGGATAAAATAATATTGATTAACAAAATTCAATTACAATTTAATATAATGAATAATAATCAAAATTTTGAAAGTGTGATCATTTTAGAAATTTTTCAAATTAAGCTCTAATTAAAACTTTGTGCATAATTGTAAATTGATATTTTAAAATACATTAGAATTTCAATAATTTTCACTACTTTTAAAATATCACATAAAAATTATTTTCATTGAGGAAGAAAATAAAAAAGGATTTTAGGTTTTTTTTTGTTATATTTCAATAAACATATGTTTTATTTTTTGTGAATTAATATTTCTTATTCATTAACACTTAGTTTGAATACCAGATATATTATTTTAATATTAATATTTTTAAATTTTCATTACATAAATAATATGATGTTTTATTATTTGCAGAATATCAAAAAAGAAGACATCTGAACAAAAGAAATCAGAACATCAAACTTCAAAAAATAAGCATAAAACATCAGCAAAAGAAAGAAGTCCCAAAAAATCTGATAGAATAACTCCAACAAAAGGGAAAAATATTGAAAATTCTCCTAATGATGTAATATTACTTGATGTTAAATCAGCTCAAATTTCCAAAAAAAAGAAACACAGAAACTCATCAAAATATAATGGATATTGCCATTCATCATCATCATCAACTATTTCTTCTTCTTCAGAAAGTCATGTCTCTCATTCATCATTAGTTAGACATCATTCTTCTTCTTCAGAATCAGATTCTGCACTTCAAAAGACAAAGTATATTATTTTATATATATTTATTTTAAGAACCAGTTATAATGAATTAAAATTTTTATTTATACTAGATTTAAATTTGAAGTTTGTTTTTGAATTTCATTATATTAAAACAAACTTTGTTTATTTTAATATCATGCATATATTTTTTTGAATATATGTTTGTAATTTCCTAAATAGTAAATTTATAACTTAAACATCATATGTTTTTTTCTGTTAGTTCTACTTAAATAACATTACTATTTGATATTTTTTTAGAAGGCATATAGTATATGTTTGTAATTTCCTAAATAGTAAATTTATAACTTAAACTTCATATGTTTTTTCTGTTAGTTCTACTTAAATAACATTACTATTTGATATTTTTTTAGAAGGCATATTCTTAAAATATGTCATTCTTTTGTTGTATAGAAATAATGAATTTCTTTAAAATCCTTTATTAAGTGAAAATTCATAAAAGGAATATTTTCTTCCCATTAATTTCAATGTAAAAATTTTTGATCAGTTCTTGGATTTTGGAAAGTAACTTTGACATTATATATTAGGGGTGGCCAACTTCATGTCATTAAGAGTCATATAGGAGAATCTCAAATACTTGAGAGCCATAGTCCGTTTCTTTTTGGGTCAATGAGAGCCATGTCAGGTTTTTGATCTTAACAATGGTCATGTTAGAATAGAGAACTGCTTCTACTTAGTCTTTTTAGTAAATTAAGATAAAAAACTAGCACTTTCTAGCACTTAAGAATGATTTATTTACAGTAACTCGTTCTTAACTGCTAGAAAGTGCTAGTTTCAAAATTATTTATTATATATTTTACATGCATTTATTTCATTTAGATACACACAATATTTTACAATAAATAAACAAATTACAAAATATATTATTTTTAAAAATTAAGTAGGTATTTACTTCATATTATCTATTGACTTTGATGCTGTAGAGCCACATTGAAGGTACCAAAGAGCTGCAATTTGGCCATCATTGTTATATATTGTTGTGAAAATGTTTTAAAAATATTAAAATAAACACAATAATGTATCAATATTATATAGGGTATAATGATTATGGTAACAAAAAATATAATTCCAAAACACCCAATAAACATGTATTTTAAAATTCTTCTAAAACATAAAACTGCTTACTATCAATTTAAACAAAGTTCTATCAATAAAAGGGATGCCGTGCAATTACTTTTACAGTTTTCTAAATAAAAGCTTTTTTCTTATGTACTGCTGACTATGATAGAACTTTGTTTAAACATGTATTTTGTTCTTTTATCTGACTCAGACATCTCAAAAATCTAATTCAAAAATGCAATCTTTAAATTTATAAATTCCAATGATAAACAACAAAGCTTTCGATATTGATATATTTTCTTTAGCATAAAAATTTTTTCAAGTTGAAAACAAAACTTTAGTTGCTTAAGTAGAAGTTGTTCTAGAGTTTATATAGATATTACTCAAGGTTTGTAACTTGAGTAATATCTATATAAATTTCAACATGCAGGCACATTCATTTTTTTATGTAAACTTGCATAAATTCAACTTCAAAAAAAATTCTAATATCCAAAATATTTTTTAAATTATTATTATTTAATATATATCACAACATTATATATGCTCATGTCAATAGTCATGATATTATGCTGTAATAAATGAATTGATTCATTGCTATTAATAATGAATAATCATTAATAATAATATCATAAGTAATCATTAATACAGTTTTCATATTATAATAATTAATTTACAAATATATTACTTCATCATCTACTCATTATACATCATCTCTTTATATATATAGATTATGTATAAAATTATAATTTTGTTTTTCATTTAACCATGAAAATTATATAATAATTTATGTAAATCTAACCTACATA
The DNA here is from genome assembly GCA_000484575.1 of Olivierus martensii. Lineage (NCBI taxonomy): Eukaryota > Metazoa > Arthropoda > Arachnida > Scorpiones > Buthidae > Olivierus > Olivierus martensii. The sequence goes on from AYEL01061707.1 coordinate 17,378, forward strand.
TTGCTTCTAGGAGTATAAGTCAGAGAGTACATATCTGTATAACACTTTAATTACATCGAACTAAAAGAATCTTATGAAATTCATTATGACTGATTTCTTTTTTAATTATAATTATTATTAATATATATATAAGAAAAAAATACCAGGTTTACATTTGTTAATTTTTTTATTATAGAAGGATGTGCAGGACAGTTGTCTACAAAAAGAACAATTTTTCTCTTCTGTCTTGTCATTTTTTTATCAAAATTAATTAACCACTTCTCAAAAATCTCACTTTTCATCCATGATTTCTTATTGTATTCATAGTCAACTTCTAATGACTTCACTCCTTTAAAACATCTTGGCTGCTTGCTTTTACCTATAAGCAAAATTTTAAGTTTTTCTTTCCAGACATATTGGCATAAAGGACAACAGTTATTCGTTCCTTGCTATTTTTACCTTCATAGCATTTATCGTCTTTAAAAGTTAGTCTTATTTGGTAAACATTTAAAAAAAGTCCAGTTTTATCCATGCTAAAAACACTATTAGGCTGATACTCCTGTAAAATTGGTTTTAAAATTGTAGTTTTCCACTGATTCATGTTAAAAATATTATCAGGCTGATACTCCTGTAAAATTGGTTTTAAAATTGTGGTTTACCACTGTCTGTTTCAGATACGCATCCACTTTCTCCAGAAATAACTTTTTCTTTGATTCCGTGACGCTTCTTAAATTTGTCTAACCATCCAGAACTTGCTTGGAACTCCTCATGTCCTAAATTCTGTGCATATTCCATTGCCTTTTCCGTATAGTTCTATAATTCTAATAAACTGCTTAACTTCCAAGTGATAACTTACAAAGATTAAAACAGCACATTTAGCAGTAGGATTATCAAACTAAATAACTTTTAATATTCAATAACGTTTTCAGTATCGTTGTATACTGAAAACGTTATTGAGAATTAAAAGTTATTTAGTTTGATAATCCTACTGCTAAATGTGCTGTTTTAATCTTTGTAAGTTATTGCCTTCTCCTTTGAGTGGTCCTGAGACAGGCATGTTTCTATCTCTCACCATCTTCAGCCATTTCAACACTGCTTCGTTCATGTCATCGTACTTACATGTCCTTAATCGTTTTCTCTCAGCTCCTGTAACTTCATGACTTTTTAAAACAGATTCCCGATTCTTTAGTATTGTTGACACTGTACTTTGTGGAATCCTGAATTTCTGTGCAACATCTTTTTTTCTCACTCCACAGTCTACATCTTTTAGCAATTCCACTTTTTCTACGACACTCAATGACTTTCTCTTTGACATGATAAACGTTTTAGTAGAGCTGAAGAAAGACTAACTAAAATCTCTTGGTTCAGTTTTAGTTTTAAGCCAATTAACACAAGTAACATACAAAACCGAAACAAGCCCTAGAACTTTATACTAACTCCCCCTCTACAGTACAAATCGACACATCCATTTTGTTTATTTGTGGCTTTTTCTAGTCTGACCCAATCTAGACTCCTTACCGTATCTTTTTCCTCACCTCTGAAATTAAAAATTTTGACATATATAAACAAATTTCAATGGAAATTTCACAGAATTAACAAAAAACTTTAATATAAGAAGAATTTCGATATATGGAGGTCCGACTGTATTAAAATTTTCATCATTTCCAAATCTCAATAAAAATATTAGTTTAAACCACGAAAAAGCAATTAAAATCTCAATGGAAATTCTGCTGCAATTGATTGGAGTGGAAACCTGGCCAGCATGCATGCAGTTTCTTTCAGTGATCTATGAAGAAACCAAGGAAAGCATATAAGGATTATTATTGAATGAGGACCACTTAAGTGGTAGATGATACTCCGATACAACAGAACAGGGAGAATACATGGCAGGTTTTGCAACTATATAAGCTATTTAACTATTTATACTGTAAGTAACTTACTATTTTATTTAACTGCTTTTTGATGATAATCCTTTAAATAACAGCACCAGACAGCAGTTGATTAGCAACACAAAAAAATTTTTTTATTGGAACGTTTTCGGTTATCATACAACAATCATCAGCACTTTTAGAATAGAATGTTTTAATGAATTCTATTCTAAAGTGCTGATGATGGTTGTATGATAACCGAAAACGTTCCAATAAAAAAATTTTTGTGTTGCTAATCAACTGCAGTCTGGTGCTGTTATTTAAAGGATGTAAGTAACTTGTCTGTTGTCAAAACATTAGCAAGAAACATCCCAAAAATATTAGCTTATATGAGACATCCCAATGGTTTTCCATTCCTTGAAAAAATGACAAAGATTAACTTGATGAGATGCATAAATTGGGCATATATAAAATCACATTCTACAGTCATACCTAGCTACACAACAGTACATAGGGGCTAGAAAATGGAATTTGCAGGATAGGATGCAAATAATGCCAATATGATACAAAAGCAAGGAAGCTTACAATGAATTAGCTAGGAAAGCTTACAAGGAAAGTATAGAAATAAAATGGGATGATGTCAAGACTATAAAAACTAACATAATAAGAAATGTTTATTCTTGAATGAAACATTGGATATAATAAGACAATGCCAATTAGGAGATATCATAAATGATCACGCACAGAAAATATCTTCAAAAGATGGATCTTTGCAATGAATAATAAAATATAAATGACTATCTTAATAATATATTTTATTTTCCAATTTTCATATGTACAAAAGACTCATTCTAGAAATGATGGTGCTGCTATAATGATATCATCCATAGACATTTGCTATTTAAATTTTTTCATAATTAGGAATGTTCTAAAGTGTAATTCTAGAACATTTGCATATTTTTTGTACAATTTATTGATCTGTGTGTTGTTTTAAGTTCATATGTTTATTTTAAATATTATTTTATGATTATTTTCAGATAATTTTCTTTTTGAAATAAAAAGTTACTACAAGTGACAGATAAACCACATGACTGCTTAGTTTATTGACTTGAAGATGTCACAAATCTAAAAGCAGACCAAAATAATTAATGTATTTCTATGGAATTTTTGATATAAAATTCACAGAATTTTTTTTGAGAATTGGAAATGAGATTTTCTTATAAATCTTGAGCACAATCATAACTGGAAGCACTTGATTCAATAATCGTATTTAGTTAATGGCTACCTGAGAGCATTACTTATATTTGAAAGGTTATAGGTTGAGTTTAACATATTTGACCTGGATCTTCCTGAAAAATATGAAGGTGTGAGATCTGGAATTTGAACCTGCCTCCTAGGTGGTAAGAGAATGTTTTACCAAGTGGCATTCTTGAGAGATGGAGATTGATAGGGTAGGCTAGCTAATAGGTACCAAACCTGGAATTGTACCTATATATTCCAGATAACTGAAAGTATATCAGTCTATACCAGGATACAAACATAAGTTTTTATAATATTTTCATAATGACAACTGGCTTCTCATTAGGTTCTCTCTTCAAGAAAACTGTTATTTAGAGTATTTTATAACAATTGATGCTAATTGTGGATCTGCCAGGATGAACTGAACAAGTGTTTAGGCCTAACACAGTTGTATGTGGCAATAGTGCATAAGTTCAACGGGTGAACAAAATTCTCTGATACAGTGATGACAACTACAACAGTTTAATCAACCAAGGATCTTTATTTGAGAGAGAGATGTGTGGTACAAATCATTTTTTGGAGGATAAATACCTTATCTATTTATAACAATACAGGTTGGTGAAATCGTGAGCAATGACACTTGTTTGACTCTTTTGTTTAGTTCAGTAATCACACAGTCTCTAGTCTATTATACACACAATTATTTTTTTGAAAATACAGAACATTGAGGCTAGCGCTCTTTAGTTCAGTAATCACACATTCTCTAGTCTATTATACACACAATTATTTTTTTGAAAATACAGAACATTGAGGCTAGCGCTAATGGTTGGCACCTTGACTCAGCATAACAGATCAGAACTGCATAGGAAGAAAAAGAATAGCACTGCACATGGAGAAATCTTGATGCCAACTGACTTGTTCTCCATTTCATCTGAAACTTTTCTTTGACATCTTTCACATTTTTCATGGAAAAGATAATGTCTCATATTCTATTTGTCCTTTAAGATACCTGTGTTTTTAGAATTATGATTCTATTACACCATTGTTTATGACCATATGGTACTCCATTTCCCTTCTTTGTTTTAAACAATTCACAAATTCTAGACATTACAATATAATCAAATAACAATCTGACAGGGGTCAAACATTTGACATTTTGAAAATCCATCCATTGAGGTCACTTTGGACCTTACATAATTATAGAAGTTGTTTGGTCATTTAATATAATTAGATGGCAATACAACATATTTCAGAGATACAACTGGCATTTTTCGGAGCTAAGGAAATGCATTATAATTTTTTTAATGGAAATTAATGGCAGTTTAGTTCTCTATTTACAAGAATTCCATTTATTAGCATTTTCCAGAAATTCTTTAATCTCATAAGAGATTAAAGTATTCCTGGCACTTAAATACATTCTAATACACTTTAATTTCATAATCTCAGATTAAAGTGTATTAGAAAATCAGTATAGCTTTTTTTAAATAAAATTAAGAATTTTTTTGGAAAAAACAGAATATCTGTTTTCTGAATTATTTTATTAAAAACATTTTTATGCTAATGAAATTTAATATATATAGTAAAGATATTTAAAAATTTATTTTTTGATTTTTCTTTGCAGTTAATTTTTATTTATAATTATTTTTTCTAGTTTGGAAATCCAAACCAAAATGTGGGAATCTAAAAAAGTTGGTGCTTTTGCAAGTTGTGAAAAAGAAGCTGATACAAGTCTACTTCCAAACATGTTATTACCTGATACTCCTTTTCTAGACTTATTAAAACATGAATGTGACAATATTTTAAGTGCTGATCATAAATATTCTGATAAAAATGCTAATATATCTGAGCAGAATGGAAATGTGGACTGTAATAGAAATCAGAATGATTTGATGAATAAATCTGCTGAGAGTGATGATTCAATATCTGATGATTTTGTAATGGTTGAACTGGTAATTATTTTAAATATTTTTATAATTTAGTGATTTGAAAATTTAAATTTATTCAAATGTTTTTTGTATGTTAAGCACAAAATACAGGTATTATTTTGAATATACAATTCTCAAATTTTTGAACAAAAGTGAACCTATTTTATTTTCAGGTTTTTGAAAAGTAAAATAACATACAGGTAGTCCTTGATTTATGATAGGGTTGCATGCTGTTGATAATTTAAATAAACTTTGCCTTTTATAATTGAGCTTTACTGTATTTTTGTTCTAGATATATAATAAAATTTGAATAATTTCAGTATCCATATTCCTTCAATTAAAAAAAAGGGAAAAAGTGGAATTATTTGAGTAAATCAATAGTGGATTAGAATCAAAGAAATAGTATTGTATTTGTTAATTTTAATAATTATTAATTATTTTATATTTTATTTTATCATAACATGAAACTTTGAACAATAGTTTTTCTATTTAATTTTAACGTACAAATCTTGTCTGCAAATAATTGTATCATTAAAATATCTTTACATAAATATGCAGTTGTTTACTTAGTTTTATAAAATTTTACATTAAGATATTTATTATTTTGCATTTTATTTTGATTATATAGTAATTAATAAAAATAATGTGCACTGTGTTTATTTAATTCTAACATGCTATCAATTTATTGATAAAGTTATGTAATTTTTCCCTTTTCCCCATTTTTGATTGATGGAACTATATATGGACAGGCGAAAATTATTCCAATTCCATTGTAAGTCTAGAATAAAAATACTGCAAAATCCGAGTTATAAAACAGTTTATTTAAAATAGTAACAGCATAAAAAATAATAAGTATTTCAGATTTTAACTTCTAGTCTATCATTCAAAATAAAACATCATTAATGAAAAGTAAAAAAAAAATATGTAATAAAAAATTCAATTGTGACAAATGACATATTAACAAACAATGCAGTTAAATTTATTTGGACATTGATCTGATGAAACAGTCTTTTGACAAATTAGTATTACATTGTGAAAAAAAATGGCAACTTCCACTATTAATATATTTTTATAACTGAAGTTGAATAAATGTGAATTATTAAAAGTTAAATAGTAATTAAAATGGAAATAAAATGATATAATGCTTCATGAAAGTTAGGAAATATTTGATTATTCATAAATTAGGCTTAAAAATACATTGTTCACCTTTTCATCTGAAACTGTCTATCCTTTTTATAATGTAATTCTTATATTCATTTCATATATTAAGTGGAAATATATTTTATATATTTCCACTTAATGCACATATTTTTCAGTCCTAATTAGCACAGTATAGCAAGATATACTTGTATATCTTTTTAATTATTTAGTGCAATTATTAGTGTGACTATTTATTGAAATTTACTACTAATAAATCAATTTTCTTTTCTCCAAGATTTCTTGACTAGAGTTAAGATGAAAGAATAAATAAATTAATTTGAAATACATTGGCATTTTTTATGATTGTATGGAAAATTTCCTTTCAAACAATATAAATAATGAATTAAAATATAAAATGTTAATATTTTATACATTTCAACAATTTTTCAACTTTGAGTGTTGCACCACAAAATTACTGCATAGTGTCCATCATAACCAATTAAAATTGACTGAAGATCATGTAACAAAATTTCAGATTTATTATCTCAATATCAAATTATAAGATAAAATGCTGGTAAGATTATTTAATTAAAAAGAATATTTAAAATAAGAAATAAACTAAAAATTTGATAAATATATATTTATTCTACAGTTGAATTGGATATACAAGGTAGATAATCCTTGATATACATTGCTATTGACTTGCATCCATTAAGTATTCATTAATTTCCATGATTGATCAATTCAGTTCATATAAAGATCTTCAAAGAAAATGGTTTGATACTGGCAGCATCATTATGTGTCTGATTCCTTAAGTTTTCTACAATATTATTATGTTGTAATAAATAATGGTAGTGAATAATCAATAAATTTAAGTATTTCCAATTTATGACCAAATTGAACTATGATCCTGTTTGAACTAAATCCTATTAGAACATAAGGACTATGGGTATCATAACTGTGTTTTTTTAACACTGATTGATTTAGAATATTCAAATGTCTATCAAATTAACAACTGAAATCCTTTTAATATTAAGTAATAAATAAATTTATTTTTAGTAAAGAAAATTAATATATTTTTATAAAATTAATATTTCAAAATTTTGTTCCAGAGGCCACCATTTGCTGAATGTGATAGTAATAGTGATCTTGGTGCTTTCTTTTATGAATGTCAATGTGCTCCACCTCTAGCTTCATTTACTAATCAGCCAACTTTAGAAGAACAAGTAACTGAAATCAGCTCTCAATTAGCAAAATTTGAAACAAGCAGTCTTGATTTTGATGAATTTGTAGATTCTTTATGTCAAGTTGATAGTCAAAAATGATTATTACAAATAAGCTAAATACTATATCACTATCGTCGTTATATCATCATCATCACCATCAAATTGAACTGTCCATTGAATTAATAAAATATTCATCTATTCAATTAATATTCTAATAACTGAAAATCAATTAAAAAGGATTTTTAATTATAATAACTAAAAAAACATAGTGTAAATTATATTTAAATATTATGAATCTATATTCACTTCATAAAGTTGCTAGTCTTTAAACTATTTATCAATCACAATAACAGAAATAAATTCTGGTGTTCAATTTTGTAGAAATTTTATTTTTGTTGAATTTTTGTTTTATTAACTTGTGTAAATAATTTTATTTAGAAAAAGAACTTATAAGTCTAATATTTTTATTTTTTGATACAGGAAATAAATTTTTCCCTCTCAAATAATATATATATGCAATAACTTTGTTAAACTATATTATTTTTTAAATATGCTATTCATTTCATCTGTATTTTTAACAAAGCATGTAAAATAGAAATGAAAGTATTTTTCTGTTGTATATATAGGATAAAGCATCTGATGTAAAAAAACCATATTTTTTCTTGCTTCATAATTTTTATGTAAAAAATTTTAATTACACAGCCCCACACAGCATTTGTATTTAGAATTTTCAGTTGATTTTTTTGTTTATAAATTTGTTAATGTATTATTTTTAATTGTTACAGCATAAGGATTCCAAAAGTTTTCACAATAAATAATATAAGCTGTAAAAATTTCTATTGGTTTATAATTCAGACCAATATAAATAAACTGTTGCAAAATGCTGTGTATAAATTTTATCAAATATAAATTGTAGATGAGAGAAAATATATTCTTATAAAGAATTTTTAGTGTTTTTTATTCAGTTGATTTATATTGTATTGATAAAACGCTTGTTAGTTTAAAAATATTGATTTTTAACTTATTTTTTGTTGAATATATTACAGGCATAGTTTAAATGCTTTGCAAAAGTACCAAACAAATATCGATTTATATAATAAAATGTAAAATGGATTCTATAACTATTAGCACCTGTCTATATTTTGTAGCAGTGCTTATCAAAGTGTGGGTCGCGTACCTAAATTTAGGGGTCGCAGAAATTTTAGCAAATGTTTTAATTCGTATTCCTAGTTTTTATACCTCTATACCCAGGGTCGCGAAAATATTTAACCGGGTAAAAGGGGTCGCCAAATGCCAAAAAGCTTGATAAGTGCTGTTTTATAGGATAAGGGCAGATCAGAAGAAAAGAGCCATAATTCCAATCTTACATTTGTAAATGTTGAAATTGAATAGGTGGCGCTAGTCGTGTGTGTAAATCAGACCTTGGGTTGCATCCTCTCATACTTCTTTTATTGTTTTAATATTTTGATTTTTTGTCAATGTATGGTGCCACTTTCCAATCCTGTAGTTAACCGAACCGTGCGAATTCCAGCCATTCCAAAGACGATTTACCAATACGACTCAACTGTAGAGTTTGCGAATGGTTCTCAACCTTTTTTCTGCTGAGGAACACTTTTTAATATTTTAAAATTTGGCGGCACACCTAAATACAGTATTTTAAATAATAATTTAGATTTAACAACGAATTTTTATTAACAAATTTATTGTATTTATTCTTATTAGATTCAGATTACAGACACTCATACGGAATCATTAAATGGCGGCCCTTATTAAGTTATAGCGCCACCTTCGGATTTTAACTTTTTTAGAGAAACTAATTTTAATTTTTATTCCTTAATTTTTAAATTATGAATAACGATAAAAATTTTGGTTGTCGCAGAAATTCGAAGGTTAGATATTTTTTTAATAATATCGTATTTATAGAATCGGAATAGTGTTGGACTGCAAAAGGTATATCCAGCCAACCACGTTTCACTATACATATATATGATTCATACAATTACATGCAATTAATTCTTAATTTTTCGCGGCACACCATCAAAGATTTGGCGGCACACTAGTGTTCCGCGGCACAGTGGTTGAGAACCACTGGTGTAAATCGTAGATTGTTGGTGTAAATATTTTAACTTATGGCTGACAATAGTTCAAAATGGGTGCTTGGAAAAGTGGTTGAAATGAGATGTAATAAGATTTATGGCTAAAAATTTTGCCGCAATTGAAATTCATGGGTCACGAATCAGTTCGTCGAAGTTTGCGAAAACATTAGGCCGGTAGCAAACTAGGCGATATCGGTGCCGACGCTCGAGCAGAGATCATTTGTCGGCACTTCGTCATTTTGCATCATCAATGGAGGCGTGACCGGCGAACCATAGGTTTATCTATCTAGTTTGATATTTTCGACGACCAAGTGCCGACGGTCATGTGCAATAAACGTTATCGCAAAGTATGATAACATGGCGGTGCGCAGACCAAGAAAAATTTTCGGTTCGACTTTTAGGTTCTGCGCACTTAATGCTATGATTAATAAAAAGCTCTAATTTGATTAAATTCTATCGTGTTTTAAATCAAATACATTATACAACTATCGAACGAGTGGAATAATATTGACATAATTTATTATTGTCGTAATATAATGAAATAACTACATGTTGAAATCAAAAGATATTTTATTTGAAGCATCTTTATTAATTAAAATAATCATAAATACCGATATGATGAAATATTTTCGAGACAGCTCTTGAACACTATTCATGGTTCCTCGCGACGTCTAATCCATTTTCTATCATGTCCTCGGTGCATTTTGAGAAGTGAGCTGCTGCCTTCCATGCAAATAGTAACATATACTGCTAACAAGATATCGTCTTCGATCTCTTCGTCTGCCATGATGTCAATAAATGAGGAGGTGATCAAGAGAAAGTAAGTTAATTGGTCGGTTGTAAACGTAACTATATATCATTTGCGCATGTCTGCCGGATAAGTCGCTCTAGCAACCTGCCTACGACCTAATTACGTCACATCGTAAGCAACCTGGTCGACTAGTTTGCTACCGGCCTTACGGTGAATGCCAAGTCGTCGACAACAGATCAATACAATATATACGTATTGACTATTGACGAAATGATTCAGCAGGACCGAAGGATGATTTGCGTGATATTTCGTTCAACTTTGAATAACTATGGCATTGTTCAACATCTTGGAATGAGTGTCTTGCAACACAGGAGGAGTTTGTGCCAGATGGGTGCATTATCCAATGGCACAAAATCTCACGAATGATGATCAGTTTGACGTTTCTTCAGCATTACAATGAAGAAGGGCAGCACTTTATTGACCACATTATGACAGGATGAAACTTGGCTCCATTTTGTTCCCCACTAGCAAAAGAGCCAGTATGAAGTGGAATTTCATCACCGGCAAAAGTTTAGAGAGAGAGCATTTTCTGGCAGTCTTAACCACCTTTTTTGGGATTCCTCGAGTGTTATTTTAGTGGGCTTGAAATGTGGACACATTACCAATGCTGATCGGTACTGTACAACTTTGAGAAAATTGCGCGAAGTCATCCGACGAAAACGCCCAGGCTTGCTGAGCAATGGCGTCATTCTCATTCATGACAACCCCACACTGCTCAGGTGGCCGGATTGGCTGCATAGAAATACTTTGGCTTTCCACTCTAAAGAGCCCGAGTTCGAGTCTCGGGTCCCTCCCTTGAAAATGTGTAAGGGGTCCGGGCTCAGTCCATCGATTCCCGTCTCCATTATCCACAGGAGAGGTATTGTTTCGCCCCGTCAGTTAGTAGTATTACAGAATGAAAAGTGGCGTCATCTATTGACAAAAGTAAGAGACGTGGAACCATCCTTCATACAGTCCGGATTTGGCCGTTAGCGACTTTTACCTCTCCTGTACTGAAACAGCATTTGTCTGGCACTCGGTTTATTTGTGACGGTATCAAAACAGCTGTAGAAAGATCAGCGGAGAGAACTCTTTACGAGCTGGAATGGAAAGCTTGCAGTTCAACAAATGTCTAAATTAGGGATGGGCAACCTCCGGCCCGCGGGCCACATTATTTTATT
>AYEL01061708.1:0-57672 GCA_000484575.1 Olivierus martensii
AAAAAAAAATTGAGTAACATTCTAAGAAGTATATGCATTTTTACTTTTCCAAGACTTGAAATTTGCGCATTGTTGCGATTTTATAAAAATAGAGTTGATGATTTCATACAATTCTAAGTGTGCATGCTGCAGATGAACAAAGAAACGAATAGCATCTACCATATTTGGAATGCTCCCAAAAACTGAAAGTAAAAAAAAAAAAAAAATAACATTGATAACTGAAGAAAAAGATAATTGGCTTATACCCAATGACGTCATAATAATTATCTGCCAATTGAGAACCGGTCTTACTCGTTTTTAACTCCCCATGGGATGAGGTTTTTCTTTGTTTAAGTACATCCCATTCGACGATTTCTTGTACTGATTAGACCTATTATACATCATTTAATATTATCTTTAAAATTTTCCTATCGAGAGACCTAAAACAGATGATTTTATTCGTGAATTAATAATAAATTATCTTCGCTTAAACGTGACGAACTCGATATTAATGTCATCGTTATCGAATTTTTCGTCTTATGATAATTTTTATTATAAAAATTTCGTATAAAAGTTCTCTTTTTTTAGGTTTTAAAATCAATATTTAAGATGCAATTTATCAGCTTCAACCCATCGTTCTACCTTTACAATCGTACCTGTTTGAAGTACGGTTTACTCAGGAAGTGCAATTTGGTTACGTCCGCTACATACAAAGGATGTGAACTTTTTAAAGGTTCTTCAGACCTGGAGGTTCTTTTAATTCCCCTCCCCTTATTGAAAACAGTTTCCGCTTTGAACTACCTAATAATTTTTTAATGCGAATCTATAAAGCAAGGTTCCAAAAATTTTACAATGCCACTGATTTATATTTTTCCAGTAAAAAAAAATTTTATTGACTAACTTAATATTGAATTACTTCCAAGAAATATTAATTCAAACATTATAAAGTTATAATTAAAAATAATAACGACTGTAATCTTGCGATTGGCAGCATTACAAGGCATCATTTTGTTGATGCTAATTCTGAATAGTCTAATTTTACCAAAGAAAATCGAAATTAAATTTAGGTCTATCTTATGCGAAGTCTAGGAAACTAGTTCTTAAAAAAAGTAAAGTCTAGGACAACTAAATACGGTTACCTTACTGTGTAACGAGCCGTAACATCAATGTTACAGTAGGATTTGTCCAAATCCGGCTTTTCAGTAGATGTAATTGATGCACTAGACAATCAGAGAATCTGCTCTTAGGGCCACTGTCCTCACAATGGTCAACTTAATGATTATTTTCACCAGTAAATTAAAGGGAGCTATAGTCTTTGAAGATTTTGTTTTTCAGTAGTGTTCACACACACTTAAAAAAAAGGGGGAAGAAAGTACATAAAAACATTCGTCCTTGCGAGACCTTGCTGATCCGATTACAGAAATTTTTAAGAAGTCCTTTAGAGAACTACAGGAGTCGTCGAACTATGGAGGTGCGCCTTGTTAACCCTTTCAAGCATGCTGTGAAGTTTATAGGAGGGAAATAAATAGAAAGTGATTTTCTTTTGTAGACAATGATGCTTTCAACAATAACAATTTATGTGTTCCTAGACAAGTTGGGGGTTTTTGTGTATCTTATGAATAACCTCCCCATTCAAGTTTTCAGCAGACACGCAGAGATATAGATTCTATTTTATGAATTTTCGTAAATATTACAATTAAATTTTTTCTAAATTAAATCATTCCATGCGTTCATTTCATTAATTTAAAAATCATTCCATATCATTTCATTAATTTAAAAATCGTTAATAACTTTAACCTGCATAAAAATTTTAAATATATTTTATACAAAGTATTACGATACTTATATATACTATATAAAATTGTTAAATTTAAAAAGAAAAACCCTTCGTCTTGCAAAAAAATATTGAAGTTAATCATTGACCTTGACTTAGAAAGTCGTTATTTCAAGTAGATTGATGTGTAGCAAACTACAAACTTTCTCTTTTGGAATGGTAGCAGATGAGAGAATACAGTCACCGCTTTCACCAATAATTTGTAAACTACGGGGAAGAAATGTCTCTTAAATTTGGAGGTGTCCTATCGGGGAGCAAAGGTGTCATTGTTGACGCCATTAACTTCAGTTGTTTGGGTGCACATCTCCCATTTTGTGTGTCGTTAACTCTGTGGGAATTGTGAAACGGAAGCTGTCAGTAGACAGTGATTAGTAGTATATGTGAATCCTGCCCTGTAATTACCCACCCTCAATGTCTTTGTAAGTTTACAATCAAATTTATAGACTTTTAGGTTTTTACTATAGGTAAGATAATTTGGTATAATGTTCGGTGGCCTCATAAACTACTTTTCTAAGTCTCTATGAAATTTATCTTTTACTCTTTTTTTTTTTTTATCTAAATTTTTAAGGATAAGAAATGTTATCAAAATAATTTTATTTTTAATGTTTAAATGACTTAATAACGGTTGGAAAAAGTTACGAAACGAATATTTCATAAATTTTTCTCACCGGCATTATACCGAATTCTTTTCTTTTCTTTCTTTGTCTGACAACCGCTATCTTAGTATTATCAACTAGAGAATTGTGGAGTAGAATAACATCTTCAGAAAGAAAATCTGTATCAAAGATTTTACCCCGAAGCGTTAAGCATCATCAAAAGTGAAATTACTGTCCTTTGTTACAATTTCAATTCATAATGTTGTTGTCAGAACATCACGAGCCAACGTTCCATCTCTGACTTTTTACACCGAAGACAAACTACATGCTTAGTACAAACTGATCACCCGGTTTATTCATTATTGTTATTCACTTTATATAAAGTAACAACCATTAACAGGATTCGACTTTAAATTAATGATCATTCATCAATTTTAAATGCTGATAAATTTTTCCAGATTCTGAGAATTCGGATACCGGTTTGAGTTATTAAATTTCATAAAGGAATAGTCAAGTAGAAAATAAAAAAACGTGTACTGCTCGAAATATCTTCATGAAGAGAATGGCTTGTAGAAAACAAATCAACTGTTTTAAAAGGTCGAAAGTCGCAACACAGTAGCATCACACACACGTTCCGATGTAGTCTAGGGTCCCTCAGCTAATGGTGCATGTCGCCCCTTATTTCAGCTGACTGTTAATTCGCCTCTGGGATTCTGAAAAGTCCCGTGTGAGTAGGGGAAGAAAGATATCATTCATCTTTCTTAAAGAGTCCCGCTGACAAGCAGACTTAGTAATAAATTACGTTTTTTTCTTAGTTTTCTCAAGAGTATTTTCTACTGAAGTTGGTTTGTTTTCCGAAAGTTAAGATACTTGTCCTCTGTAATCAACTGTACTTTCAATGTCATTCGAAGTGGGAGAGAAGAAAAAAAAAAAACAATGGCAGGGGGACAGACGCCCACTCATGGAAGGAGACTGTCATCCATACTTAGTTCAAACACAGTTCATTAAGGGTGTGGCTCGAGTTTTTCTGCTTTCATTAAGGAAGGTGTGGAAAATGATTGGTTTTTGTTCAGTTTAAGCGATTCTTTTGTTTGGTTTAAACAAACAAAATTTGAAGGTTTTTTTTTTTTTTAGTTACTGCTGCTTGTTTTGAATTTTTGTTATAGCCGTTTTTAAATTTTATTGCTAATGATTCAGAGTATAGTACTGCATTTTGATTTTTATCTGTTATTTGCTATCGAGTGTGCTGATATTTTTGAATTTTATGCTATCGTTTATGCTGATATTTTTGAACTTCGTGCTATCGAATTATGCTAATATTTTTCAGTTTTATGCTATCATTTTCATGTTTCTCTGTTGTTTGATTGTAGATAATTCGTCACAGGACCTATTTTCTTTTTTTTTTATGCAAGAAAATATTCAAAAGACATATAATTGCATTTTACGATTCTTCGATGTCATTTAAACAAGACGAAACATTAACTCCAATATTTCTTCTTCTTCTAAAAGACATAAAAACTATTTCCCACAAATATTTTCTTATCGAATTTTTCCATCGATAATTTTCCATCGTGGTTTCTTCTAATAACAAGATTGCGGAATAAGAATAACCACTATAAAGCTAAATTTAAGGGTTTCAAATAACATCTGACCCATAATTAAGTAATAGTTTGGACTATTTATTTATAGGTGCTAAAAATATGTAATTGTATATCATTGAAGCAAGATAATCAAGTCTTGTAGCCTATTCTTATTGAAAGATTAACGACCTGTTAGGGTTGGCCTGGGGTAAGAGAACAGACTTTAATTACTGAGCATGCGCATTTAACTGCTTCCTTACCGAGAACTTAAGGTTGCTCTAAGTGTAATTGAGACATCATCTGTCACTTTTAAAATTTCTGTTGTCCGAAAAATAACTTAAATCATCTGTCTTCTTAAGGAATTTAGAACTGTAAACACTAAACAATCCTTAAAAAAAAAAAGCGGAGATAAGATAAAAGAAAAAACTAAATCTCCAAGGCGTTTTTTAAAGCAACTGAGCCTCGAAAAAAACTGCTGATGTGTGAAAGATAACGTTAAGATGAATTATTGACCATAACGGTAAACAACAGCAATAAAAATAAAACGTTTTCTTTTTATTTATTTATTAATATAACTTTTTTTGTTGAGTCTGTAAAGCATTCGTTCTCCATAACTGTGCCTGAGGAACATTTATGATACATGTATATATTACAAGTAAAAATCTGTAGACCGTGAAAGACTACACCACTGAATTGAAACAAGTCAATGAATACTTTTTTAATGCACTAAATAACTATATACATGTGTATCTTTTTTATAATCATGATTACTTACTGAAGAATAGCTCTACTTCCGCTCTTGCGATGACTTTGTCAGCACCTGCACCAATTGACAAACTAAATCCGGAATCACTTTATTTTTTCTTTTATAAATTCCAGATTATTCCGGAGTAAAAAAAAAAAAAAAAAAGTAATATCTTCTTTGTAATCTTGCTTTTTATATTTTTGTTAGCTCGTTTCAATTTATTTTATAATAAAATTATTTAACGCTTTTTAAAAAATTCGATCCCTTCTCATACAAGAAAGAGAGGAAGACAGAAAATTTTCTTGTTGTTTATAAAGTATAATAAATATAAATGTTTCGAAATAGCTTCATACTTCAGGTTATCCACCACTGAGGCATTTTTTTCTGCTATCATCTTCTCTCTGATCATCCATGGACACCTGGATGTAGTCGTCTGTAACTGTCTACTATACCAGGTGCAAGAAACCCATCAATAACTGAGTTGTGACGTCACATATATCTAGTGGGCAATTCTGGCTCTTTCTCCTTATAAACTATGGAAGAGTAATTTTAGACGTCAAGACAGATAAGTTGTAAGTTTGGGATTTCATTAACACATCATTAAGTTTGTATGTTTTGAAAACGAGAAACTAAGCCCATAGGCATTCAATTAAACGTATAAATCAGCAATATTTATAAAAAAATTCGTTCCTATATTGAATATTATTATGCAGATTTATGTTGCTTAATAATATTCAATATAAAACTATGTAAAAATAAATAAATAAGAGACTTCGAGGAAGATATCAATGGTAAGAAACTATAGATTTTTAACTTTGCAGTTTGGTGTTTGAAGAACAAGCAAAGTTAAACCAATAATGCCACCTTGAAAAATATTGATCACTTATAGAAAGTTGGATCTTTACTCATGATTAAATTAAAAATATAAATTTGTACTTTTAACAAAACAATTTTTGGAGTTACTGAATTTAAGTCAAATTGTGAGGGGCCAAAACAAACTTCAAAATAAGGTCTATCGATCCTTTAATTGGAGCATAAGCATATATTTTAGATTATATCATTTGCTACATAATCCTTCAAAGGCAGGTTTGTCTACTGTAATTTTCTTGGCGGCCGAAACTTGTCTTCTCTGACATAAGTAATCATGTAACTAGCTGCAGTATGTAATTCACTTTTTAAATAATGTGACGTCAATAACCTAAAGACTGCTTGTTTGATGGTAATTACCATGACACCCAATTAATTTGCATTCGCGCAAAGAAATCATAAATTCCCAACAGCTACTTGCTTAGTTGACTGACTAGCATCTGTTGGATGTGGTCACTCAACCATCATCAGTGGCACACGACCCAGCACGCGCTGGAGGCTAACCCCATGCTTAGGGTCACGTTAAATCGTAAGCCATCAATGTAGACAATAATTTGGGTTGTTATCTTTTAAAAACTCATGCAGAAATTTTAAAATTGCTACAGCCATGATATTCGAAGGTAGATTTCTATAGAAGTTTCTTTTGCAGATAAATGTTTTAAACATCAAATTTTATTACATTTTTAGATAATGGGCCAATCACATGCTTGAATGGGCTCGTTATCTACAGAGATGATATCATTTTTTATCATAATATTAATGACTATGATTGTTATAAGTTTATTAACATACAGCAGTATCAAAACTCTGCCTTGTTGCCGCATGATATTAGTTTAACTTAAAAAATATATATATATATATTTCTCTTCTAAATTTATGAACATATAAATATATTCTTAACAAGAAAACAACACTAAATTTCTAAAACATAAGTATGGTATAATATTATTTAATGGTAATTTTTATAACCATGCATTAAATTTTTAAGAAAGATTGAATAAATGGGAAATTATAATTCTACTATATTGTTCTTCCTAATATATGTACCCATCTTCGGGGCATACTGCTTTTTAAATTCAATATTTTCTTTTAGTATTAACAAAGCTTCTTACTCGTCCATCCAGAATCTTATGTTACTCTATGTAAGGAGATATGGCATAGAAGCCTCTTCATTTACGCAACATTTATCGGTTTTGTCATTTCCCTTCCCTTTTTTTTGAAATATAAAGCAGCCCCTTGTTTAGAAAAACTAAACGATCTTCAGAGAAACATATATCTCTTGAATTTATAAGAAACGATAAGAGTTTTCTTATCACTGAATCAGATTGATATTGTATTTCGCGTAATGGAGGTTTCTTTGAATTAAATATATTCCAATTATATCTCTAGTTTTTATTATTTTTTGGTGAAGTAGTCCATGTACCTATCGGCGTTTGCAATCATGAAAACAATGTATTTAATTAGAAGACAATAATTGTAGTGACTCGTAAGAAGTCCTCTTATCTCCTACCATCAGTGTATAAGCTTAACGATTGGGAGGTACAAAGCTGACATTCTATTATGTGCTTCTGTATATATGTACAGAGATACAAATCTATATGGATAAAAGCATAGATAAAAAGAGAAACAACTGAAGGAGGAGCAATGGGAGGAAAGAAAATCGATCAGTAGTAGTATTGCATTCCGCTGCAACGCTAGCTCTGGGCTACTTTTAACTGGATTGACTTTCACAATTATTTTTTCTCTAAGTTTTTTATCGGAAAAAAATTAAGAACGTACACAGAACAAAAATTTTAGTCTATTGTTAAAGCCATTAATAATTATAACAGACATTAACAGACTTGTGTATATCATCTGTATCCATCTTTTCAAACTATAGAAGATTGAATTGAATTACATAGCTCATAGTGTTCAGCATTATCGTGTGTGGTCGGTAAATTCCCTCACAATTCACCTTTAGAATGTAGACATACAAAAACCGTATTCACATACAAGCACAATGTATAAATAAACATAAAAATAAATTGTAGAGAGTCTTATATATATTAAAACGTATATAATAATAATAATAATAATAACAACAACAAAAATAAAAATAAAAACTCTCTTTTCAATACAAAATTGTAAGATTATATTGTGATTCTCAGTTTCAATAAGGCACAACAACTTTAAAAAGGAAACCGTAACAAATGTATCCTTTCAGTTTTGAAAGAAAAAAACGAAACAGAATAAAATTTTGACAGCACATTTCGTATAACTTCACTCGCATGTACAATTCAAATAATAAATCATGCAACCCTGTCCTTGGCACGTGCGAATTAGATATGTATTGTGTGACAGAACGTGATTCTTGTCTCATCCTTTAATAATTATAATATAAAAAGAAAAGACATCACAATCTTCCAATAATTACACTGGTTATATAATGAACATGTGCTACTTTGTAACTTATTAATAAGTTTTCGTAATAAAACTTTAATTTTATTGGTTAATAAAATGTTACGCCTTCGTACAACTCCACCCTTTATCTCCTCTTTATTTGTAATAAAAATAACCAATCAACTGATTAATTATAACGACATTAAAGAAAAAACTAATTTTTTAATTTTTTAATTACTTCAAATAAAATTGAAATTTAACTATGAATGTTAAAATTTTTTATCCAATTTTATTCTGCAATTTATTCTTTATGAATATTTAAATTACCTGAAATAGTTATAAGCAAAGTTAGCTGCAAAAAAGCCGACTATTTTTTTGAATATTTAAATTTATATCATAATATTTTTTGGTATTAAAATATTTCATAAAAAATCAAAAGTTTAAAAATGATAAATTTGATCTTATTTTATCACATGAAATTTGAGTCCAAACATCCTTTGTTCTACGATAAAAGAACTAAAATATAAGCAAGTTAAATTGGTATGGATCACATTATTAAGTAATAATTTAAAGAAAAAATTAAAGAATAATGTCATAAATATAAAAAATAAAGTTAAAACAGATAATTTCTTATCTTTATAGAAAATAAAAGAACTTATATGCAAGAGCTTATATAGTGAATTAACTATATAACTAAGAACTTATTAAAATAAAAATAAGTATCAAAATATATCAAATATCATATCTATCTATAACAAAAATAAAGAATAATAACCCCATTACTTTAATATAAAGTTCAAATATTCTGTGATTTGTTTTTCTGAGATAATGTTTTATAAGTAATATAAAGAACAGCATTGACATCATTCTGTGTGGATAGATACTTTAGTTTGTATACTTTAAAAAGTAAGATATTAAATCCGTTAAAAGAACCCTAAGCTACAGATTACTGCACATTTTAAAAAAGGAAGATGATATATTGATCATATATAGAAATCATTAAAAATTAAGTTAATATGTTATCGCGTATTGAAAACAATTAAAAAATAATTCATCCAGTTTAAGAAACTTTTATTTAACTAGCAAAATTACTCCAGCATACATTAGAAATATTAAATTCATATTAAAATAATTAAAGAATTCTAGCGCAATATCTTTCTTAGGAAATTATACATCTCCATTTTTGAATTTTGATTTTTGATTTTATTTAATAATTAATTCTCAATGATAAGATGTAGAAAGAAAGATATATCATTAAAAATATATTTTCTTTTCTCATAAAAGTCAGTATTAATGAAACAAATAACTCAAGAACGATCAGAAGTTCTCATCTCTTAAAGGTCATATATACCACGTGACAACAAACTGACGTCTGATTGGCAGATGGGAGGAGCGAATGTCATTTAAATTAGTCGCGCACGCGCTTAAACGTGGCACGCGCAATGTTGGAGGTTACCTATTATTTCCCGCCTTTTTATTGTTAGTGTTTCCTTTTCTTTAATTAGATTAATAGTAAACATAATTTACTCTAACGATTACTTAATGTAATTAAGTTGCACTAAATTAACTTCTTTTACGTTCATTTAAGCGCTTTAAGAAACTGTTTTTAAAAAAGAACGTTTTATGGCACTGAAAAAACTTGCCGTGTTTACTTATTTATGAATATTAGTCAGAAGACCAATTATTATTTATTTTCATTCTTCTTTTTTATTATAAATTTTAAAAATAACTCCAAAGCAGTTCATTATTAAAGACACAAATTCTAAATAAAAAATAATTATTATAAAAACATAGATCATTATAAGTTTCATCGTACATTAATTGAAAAAAAAAATTAAAAAATTTATCACGTTTTATGTTTTTTTTTTTTTTTTTGAAATTTTTTTTTTTTTTTTTTTTTTTTTTTTTTTTTTTTTTTTTTTTTTTTTTTTTTTTGAAACTTATGCGTTTATGAGTTCCATTATAAGATAAAACTAATCAATTTTATTCTAGTTTAATTTTTACAGAAAATTAATCAATTTTATTCAAGAAATTAATCGTAATTAATCGATTTTATTACAGAAATTAACTTTAACTAATCGATTTCATTCAGAAATTAATCACAATTAATCGATTTTATTTCAGACATTAACCGTAATTAATCGATTTTATTCTAGAAATTAATCGCAGTTAATCGATTTTATTCTAGAAATTAATCACAATTAATCAGTTATATTCTAGAAATTGATTAATCAGTTTTAATTTAGAAATTATCAATTACATTTATAGAATAAAAGGCAATTTTAATCATTGATTAGTTAGCATTTATACGTATTATTTTATTCATTGTTGCTTTACATTTTTTATAGTTTTATGCTATATTTTGTTTACGGATGAATAATTATTGCATAGGAACGCATTTTATTCTGTAAAGCTTTCATTGTAGTTAGTATTTGGAGTTTGTGTATGCAATTTGTTTACACCCTTTTCCTTTCTATCACGCTCGATTAACCGATTTTTCTGCTTTTCCTAATTTTTTTATTTCGCTCTATTTCTCCTTTTCTGGTTCTTTTTCAGAAACTAAAATCTTAAAATTTGTTTTCTTCGTTATATTTTAGCTTTCCTTTTATAATTAAAAAGTTTGTTATTATAACTATTCGCCAAACTATATCAAATATAGGTTAATGTAAATCCCAACTCAGTCTATACGCTTTCCGTTATATTCTGTTTTTTTTTATTTTTTTTTTTATACGAAACAGCGAGGAAAGATTATTGAAATCTTATCAACATAGGTGGTATTTCAAAATAATATCAAGCAAGTTCGACCATCTGTCAAAACCCAGTCTTCTGGCTGGTTTAGCAATTTTAAAATGTGAGAATTGTACATATACAAGGTATAATTTTCATGTCCAAGATTGACAAATGATAACGAATATAAGATATTGACAGAACAATGTAAAAATCCACTCCTTAATCCATCAAGTATAAATTTCTCTTTTGTTTTTTGCTCTCTAACAAGTAAGTTGGATCTACACCATAGAGTAATATAAGATTCTAGTGATTTAGGGATTTTATATCGGAATATTGTAAATAATTTCTGATTTATGCTTCATAAAATTATTAAATATTGTGAAAGCAATGGATATCTCTAGTTTATGAATCATAAATATTATAGAAATTAACCATTATAAAGATTTTAAGCATTTAAACTTACACAGTGTAACTAGATGTAATTATGGCAGATTTTCGCCGAAGAACTGAACATTAATGAAACTTAATAGAGGATTTTGCATGTTTAAGAGTAGATTTTAATTAAAAAGAAATGATTTTAATTAAATGCAGCCACCCACACGATTTGAAATTTTATAATGACGTTATTAAGAGTTAAGAAATATGATGCCCTGATGAGGTGAAGGTCCCTGTCAGAGTTCTTCTTTGACAAGGATGGCACACGTCTTTTTTGTCATAATTTGGTATCATTAAAATGAAGTTCTCCGAGCTTCTTATAATTGGACGATCTTAGCCATGGCTGGTTGAAGGTCCATCTACCTCGTGACCTAAGACCTTGACCTTAAAGAAGTGCGCGCTACTGGCACGTGACCATACCTACAAACCCTTTCATCAATGAGCGTGTGGAGACGAACACTAATTACCTGATGGTGCGCAATGGAGGCTTGGCTCTTTTTTTTTATTTCTGTTTTATCTTGTCTTCGGGCAGATATCAGTCTAGATTTAAGATGTTCGCATGACCTTGTCTGCACATACTTGTCTCGCTAATGAAAAGTAATTGGGTCGACCCTAATAGATCACAATAGGCGTTGCATCAATCTTACGAAAAATTAGGCCAAGCTTGCTTGTTAATTTTGAGAAATCTTGACATTTAAACGCGTAATTTGACAAGAAATTCTGATTCTCCAGCTTCGGAAACGTGTAAATCATTTAAATCTTTTAAAAGACTTTATGTAATATAATTTAGCAATCAACAACATCTAATATTTTTTACGTTATTCTTTTTTTTTAAGGAGATTTTCAGTAATATACCAAAATCTGTTGATAGATTTTCTTCTGTTTAACGTTAATAAGAAATAGTCTGAGATTTTAAAATTGTATAATCTTTGTTGAAAGATTTTCAAATGTTTTCTGTTTACATAACTTTAGAGTTGTAGCTTCACTTAAAAATTGTACTACATTCTTTTGTTTCAATCGCAAAAGTGATTTTCTTTTGATAAAATTAGACTTTTCATTATCTTCTACGATATATCTTCTGACAAGTATGTCCTAGTATGTCCATTAGTAGGTTTTCATCTTATGAAAGCTTACTAGTGGACATACTAGGAAGAATTAATTAGATATGGATGATGAAGATGCGTTTTGTATGATGCTATTCTAGTTAAGCAATAAAACATTTTAATGGAAAAGAAAAGAGTTTTAAGCTAAAACCATTTACAATTCCATAAATTATAGGAAGCTAATGGATTTTCAATCAGAATCAAGTTTAGGAAAATTTCAATACTGATTTGGATCACAAAGCTATGAATAACTCTAATATAAAAAAACATGAATAATCATAAAGATTTATGCCTTATATTAAGCATGATTAAGAATAAAAATATACTAAAATTCAAGGAATATAAGTCTAGAACTATTAAGTTTAAAAACTAGATTCTCATCACTATATCAAAGTCATCCATGGTTTTCAGTAATTATCTATACAGTTATAAACTTTGCAGCCATTGACAAGGTATAGCATTAATAACAATCTATCAACTGTTCAATTTAAAAATTAAAAAAAAATCTACAGACGATTTAAAATATTAGTTTAACTGCAATATATTTAAAAAAATCCCAGTTGCATTAGGAGTAAAGAGATCAATGAAAAACGAGCAGGTCAGCCAAACCTAGTTAGACTATGGCGATCTGTTGTTAAGGTAGAAGATTTATCGTGTGAACTGCTCTTAGATTTCATCCTCACTTTAAAGCTTTCATTGACAAGCGGAAATAACTGACATTACTAATCTATCACCTCCCAAGACATCAGTAGAAGGATGAGTTATTCCCCACCTCTCATTTTCCTGAGAGGATATTAAGGTTAAGGGTTAAATCTTTAATCAGATTATTCATATAGGATTATACATTAGAACTTAACAGCACTTTCCATCATCAGTTAGCAATTGAACAAAACTTATATAGACCTAAAGCATATATCGGTTAATGGGATATAAAAAGGATCCAGCTCCTTCCCAACGGAAGTAACAAGTTCTGCTACCGTTTTGAAGTTCATTAAGCTTTCACCTTATCTAATCTCTTTATCTTTACTTCTTCACTTTTTCCTTTTTTTTTCTCATCTGATAAGAATGAAAACTTAGTCTATATAGATAGGTCACGTGATATTCCGTCTGGGGTAAAATCGATTAATCAATTTTCTAAATTGATTTTAATTATTAACTCTAACTGTCAAACGGTAGACAATTGGGAAACAAAAAACGCCCAGAAATTTTAAAATATATTTTATATTCTTCAGAAGCCATTTTTAACTATTTAAAGATTCACATATAGATCCTGCGAAAATGTATAAATGAGCTTTAAATGATACTTAATCCTGTGAGAATAGTGAGAATAATCTCACAGGATTAAGTATCATTTAAAACACAATCGAGGATATTTTTTATGATTTTTAACATTTTTAAATCTATTTTATCTTATATATATATCAGAGATAAAGTTAAGGATCTCAAATTCAAGATATTAATACCGACAATTTGCATATTTGCTTATTTAGTATCTTTGAAATTTCAGTTTACTCCAGATAGATTTATCACACAAAAATTGCTTAGATTATTAAATAATCGGGTAATTAACAAGAATATAGATTTGGTTTTAAAGAATAACAGTTCAGCTTAAGAATAATGTGGATATAAGCGATGTTCCAATAGTGGATATACAGCTAAGAGATCTGAATTATATCTATGCGTAGATTGTAATTCTAGCAATCTAATTCATGAGTTTATATTAAACCTTCTGTAGACTTTTAGTGGGCTTAGCCATACCGTCGATTTAGTCTAACAAAGAATGTATAGTTCAAGGACAATAAGCTAGATCTACGTGGATGATGAACCGTATAACCCAATGCAGCGATGACGAACCTTTTCTAAAAGAATGCCAGAATACATCATGAAAATTTATTAAAAAAAAATAAAAAGAAAAAAAACTTAGCGTATCTCATTGGTAATAGCAGTAACTTTAATGGCTGCACTTTAACCTAATGATAATTCACTATGTTTCATCACAACCGGCGTAAATTCGAAATTCCTACATTTGTCACGAACATTTTTATTTTAATGCATTAGCTTCTAAAATGATGTGCCTTTCTATCGAATCACGTAATATTTCTTCACGCTGGCATTCGATTTAAATGGTTCCGTTACCATAAACTTGCGAATATTGGTAACAGTTTTCGTAAGTTCTTCGTAGGAAATTTATTATTAAGAAAACTTGTAGAATAATTCATGAAATATTGTGAAAGAACACTAACAAGGATTCAAATATGTTTTGCAACTCTTGGCATTTTGAAGGTGATAATGTGTCGACAGGCAAGATAATAATGATAAACAATTTATTTGAAAAATTTTTTTAATTTATTCTGATTTTTAACCCAATTTTTATATCGTTCGTTGCAAAACAGTACAACCTATTTTTAACAATGTCATCGATGTTGTATATTTACTTAAGCATCGTCAGAAAACATAAAGAAATCTATAGAAAAAATCTACTTTTCCTTTCGAGATATAGGCCACAGTTTTGTAAATCAATATAGATGCAAAGTATTTACCATTAATCTTATCATTCAAGTAGAGAGAATCGTGACACTAAAGGAATTTTTTTTTTTTTTTGCTGTGGTTCTATATATAGACAGCAACTAATAAGTTTAAATTTAAATCTGTAATATTTTTATTATTTTAGAGCTATTTATCAACATTCCAAACAATTGAAACGCACAGACGTGGTAGAAAACAAAGTATAAAGAGAAGAATATTTTATTTTTTTATTTTTTCGCTCCCTTATAAAGGCAAGCTAACGTTGAAAATAAAAATTTAAATTGAATCAAATCTTTAAAACGTGCTGTCGAGAATTTCAAACAAGACTGTCGAACAAAAGCCGAGGAAAGAAAAATAAAACAATAAAGGAAACTCATCATTTTGAAAGCGTTAACTCATTGTCAGCTACCGTGGTAGTACATCATTCATTTTTGAAATATCTAACAATCCAATATAGTCCAATTGCCATCGACAATAGTGCCCTCTGATGGATAATACGCTTCTGACCTTGAATTGACCTTGAAAGTATTCAAAAGCTGGATTGTCGAAAGTTTAGGTGGAAACCGTTGATTGTTTTCTTTCGACAATTTCAACAGTGAGCGAGAACGAGAAAAGAAATGATGATAAAAAATTATTTTGAAGGCTGTGCTCTTCGTAACGCTTTAAAATATATTGTAGTCTCCCTCTTTTTTTTAATTTTAATGCCAAAATAATTAAATACTATTTTATTTTTGTTACAAATGCATATAAAATTTTTGATTAGCCTGCAAAAACGAAGCGAGAATTTTTGTTGATTTTGAATATTGTCACGGTTTTTGTTGATTTTTGAGCATCAACATGGTTTTTTTCACATATTGAAAGAGTATGAACAAAAGCATTGTTTTCAATAATGTATAGCAAGAATAT
The DNA here is from genome assembly GCA_000484575.1 of Olivierus martensii. Taxonomy (NCBI): domain Eukaryota; kingdom Metazoa; phylum Arthropoda; class Arachnida; order Scorpiones; family Buthidae; genus Olivierus; species Olivierus martensii. The sequence goes on from AYEL01061708.1 coordinate 15,681, forward strand.
TGCTTTTATTAATGTACAACAGTATTGTTTTCAATAATTTACAGAAAGAACATTACTTTTTATTGTGGAGCAGCATCATTAAATTTTTTCTTCATTTTTTTTTCTACCACACTACTTATAGCATAAAGATTAAAATAAGTAACAAATAGTACTTGCTACTTAAGTAACAAGTAGTTAAGTACTTGTTACTTAAGTAGCAAGTAGTTAAGTAAGTAGTAGTTTAAAATAAGTAGCAAGTAAAAACAGCTATACAGTTATTTTACTTGTTACTTATTTTGTTTGCCTGGCATAATATATTTGCCATTTTTACTACTACAAATATACTATTTAAATTTTTTAATCAAAATTGACAGTAAAAATCTAAAATAAAAAAAGACTTTTGTACGTTTATTTGTATTAAATGAGGTTGTTTAACATCATGTTTAAATAACGATTTAATGGAAATTATTAAAACGTCTAAAATTATTATTATTTATTAATTAAATTAGTTGCAAAACAAAATTTTGGTACTCTCAGGTAGCCGCTACTGTGTGAAGTGCTTTCATTCAAAGTAGTCATTCTTTTAAAAGAAAGAATATTTTTTGAAGATTTTTCAAGGACAACATATCAAGAACTGATTAGTAAGCGAGTTAGTTTTATGACAGGCTGTATTTTGTGTCAGTAAACTTGTTAAAACGTCACATTTTATTCCTGTCATTTAATCTGTGACTTGTCTGCCTGGTTTGTGATGTTGATAGATTTACCCGTAACTGAAAACATAGTCTTTAAACGGATTTATTATCGTTTATCAAACTCAAAAGAATCTCTCTATAGTGCCGAAAATAGCAAAGAAAAAAAAAATAAATTCGAAAATTTGTAACAAAAACAGGATCTTAGCTTTAAATTTAACAAATAAATTCCACTTTTCTCTTTAAGTTTTCAGGATTTTTACCTGCCTAAGGGATTTTTTCTTCGTTTTGGATGTTTTTTTATACTTTAAATTTGCGAATTAAGAAAGAAAATTATACACTTGTCGAACTTAACTCGTAAAAATCTCACGAATTGTCCTTTCAAAATTGATAAATTATTGCTAAGTCGTACATCGTCGTAATTATCACTGTGTTAGTACATAAAAAAATAATTTATGATATTACATATTTAAATTATTATCCGAGTTCGTCGACGTAGGCGTAAATCAGGGAATATATTAAAGAAAATTAATGAATAAAAAATGAAGTAAATCATGCACAAAATTGCCAGCATTTTATGTGGCTTGTGTGGTGTGTCAACAGCACTCGCTGGGATTAAAGAAGTGGAAGAATAGTTGATCGATCTAGTAGCCTATATATAAAGCACCACAGTGCAGAGTAGCGTAACTTTTTAAGAGTTCCTAACTTAATAGAATACGTTGAGGGACTGATACTCCCCGAATGGATACAGCTAAAAATTCTGCATTTAAAATTGCTTAATTTAGTTTTTAATTATTATCGATTCTTTAATTGCATCAAAGTAAAACATATAAAAAATATTAATATAGACATTTTTTATGTTAAAAAAACTCCCTTAATCGTTAAATCAGGAGTCAACCATATGTTGTTAATATTTAATATTGAGCTTTATTTTAGCTCAATATTTTGGCACATACCAGATTAACTAATCTCATAATGTTTAATTTATTATAAATTAATTTGCGCATTAAATATGCAATTCTCTGTGCTACAATAGATTAAAGACACATTTGCAAGTTCATGGTCACATTTTGAGAATTCTCACCCAGCTGCTGCTTTTACTGCCATCTGTTGTCTAAATCTAGTACTAAAATGCAGATGTTCTACCAAATTTTTTTTTTTTTACAATCTTTTGTAATATTAATAAAATAGCGATAATTTATATCATTCACGTTAAATATTTCTATAAAAATTATCTGAATTTCTTTTAAATAATTATTTATTTGCTGGTATATTTTTTTTATACGGTATTATACTTGTTATAATGTATATTATATTGCACAGTCGAATAAAATTGTTATTAATCTTAGAGTGATGATAAATCAAGTTAAAATTTTATATTTCATTCAGAGTTCATCTTCAAATGCTCTCAGCATAAAGATCAAATTTCGTTTCGCTTAAAATTCTGAACATTGTTACTTCCATGTTCTAAATTTTAGAGAATAGTCATGTAAGGAATACATAATAGTTATTTTATATTGCACGAGCGGGATTTTTTGATGTTATCAAATTTATTTTATTTTTCCAGGCCATTTATGATAAAAATCTAACGTATATTTCTCTTCCCCCCTTTTGAATTCTGATATTTTGTAACAATTTATTTTTCTTTAATATTCGAGCGAAAAATTCTCGTCCGACATCCGAACTACATACAAAACTAGATTAATTTTATCTCGAAAATTTTGTGTTAAAATATCCATATTTAGAAACGAATTAGATTCAAGAGTAATTTAATTGTGTAGAAATTATGCGAAAAATTCTCGTCCGACATCCGAACTACATACAAAACTAAATTAATTTTATCTCGAAAATTTTGTGCTAAAATATCCATATTTAGAAACGAATTAGATTCAAGAGTAATTTAATTGTGTAGAAATTAATGTTGTTTAGTTCTTCGACGTGGCTTTTTTTTTTCTGTTTTACAGCTTTTGTGTCAACCTTTAACCTCAGCTAGGTGGTCTTCGGTATAGTCACGACCTATTCCTAGTGGAAATTTTCGCAAAACTTGCTAATTATTACTGATGTTGGCCCGAAATATGCCAGAGGTGAACAACATCTGCTAACTGTGGCACGGTAGCTGTGACAAATCGTTCTTAATTTCATGTATTTTACTGGGAGAACATGCGGTTTTAAGTAAAAAAAAAAAAACTACTCCCGATAAAATTACCATAATTGTATTTTCTTTCATAACTCTCTACAAACTTCTTTATATTATATAATGTCTCAATCTGACTTGACAAATTGTGTTTTTTTGTTATCATACAGACACGACTCGAGTATGTTAATTCCGAGAACGTGGCGACTGTCAAACTCGCAAAGAAACCACCTGTTTAGATTTTAAAATGAAGGTTGCAGCCAATGCAGGTGAAAACCACACCTAAAACCGCACCTGTTTATTTTTAAACAATATTTCAAGTGAATCTCCAATGCAGAATTTCGAGTTTGTAACCCCCACTCCCATATGCAAATTTCGGTAGCTTACAGCTTCGAAAGAGAACACCTATTCAATCGAATGAATTTTAAGCATCGAGCTGCATCGTATTAAAAGAAATATATCCTTTAAAACGTGAAAAATATGAATAATTCACGTACCGAATAATCCTTCAGCTATAGTAAATCGAGCGAGACTTGCCTTATGACCTTAGAACTGCCGTAGGTAAAGTAGATCTTTCTCAAATCTACTAATTTCCACACTTTACGTGGTAATTACCCGCATGAGCAAAACTAGCTGGTCGTATGGTAGAGCTTCCTCGTATGTTTTCCTATTTAAACATGGCGAATTTGGATGTTTTAACAACTCTTGAGTGCTCGCCCAAACTTTTAACACGTTATAAAATTATTATATAGCATTTGTAACTAAATACTATTACTTTCTTTAAGTTAATTTAACTCTCCGTTAACGAATGACTGACGATATAGTATGTGGGTTAATGTCTTTGGGAAATGGTATAAATGCATATAAAAAAAATGTATGCCTCATTGAACTATGGGCGATCACACGATAAGGATATATACTCCAAAAGCACTCGTACCTTAGCCTACATAAGATCCTGTTATTAGCTATAAAACAGATGGGGGTGTAAGATGCGTGTTTGAGGGTGTGTCTAAAAAATCTATTTTTTTTTACTTAAAGATCCATCTTGACCTATGGTTCTGTAGTAATGAATAACGTGGGGGTGTATGTTTATAATTACAGCTGTCTAGTTGAAACAAATTTATGGATAGATTTTTAATGCGGTGAATCATAAGTGGGTATTGATAATACGTTTCTAAGGTGTTGTGATATGAAAGACGGGATAAGTAGTATTGTCGGAAATTTTTAAAATTAAGAAACCGTTTATTGTTTCTTTAAAACTAAGCTTTTTTTTTTAGAATAAATGTGTGATGAAGAGAAATATTGAATTTTCTGCTAAGGATGAACCAAGACGTAGCTTCCTAGCCAAGAATAATTAAGGAAGAGTACTTTTCTATTTAAAAATGTACCTTCCTAGCCAAGAATAATTAAGGAAGAATACTTTTCTAGCAAAAAATTAGGGTAAGGAAGAGTACTTTTCTAGTAAAAAAAATGAGGCTTCCTAGCCAAGAATAATTAAGGAAGAATACTTTTCTAGTAAAAAATGAGGTTTGTTTGTCAAGAATAGTTAAGGAAGAGTGCTTTTCTAGTAAAAAAAATGAGGCTTTCTAGTCAAGAATAATTATGGAAGAGTACTTTTCTAGTAAAAAAATGTGGCTTCCTAGCCAAGAACAATTAAGGAAGAGTACTTTTATATTTAAAAAATGTACCTTCCTAGCCAAGAATAATTAAGGAAGAATACTTTTCTAGTAAAAAATGAGGTTTGTTTGTCAAGAATAGTTAAGGAAGAGTGCTTTTCTAGTAAAAAAAATGAGGCTTTCTAGTCAAGAATAATTAAGAAAGAGTACTTTTCTAGTAAAAAAATGAGGCTTTCTAGCCAAGAATAATTAAGAAAGAGTACTTTTATAGTAAAAATGAGGCAAGGAAAAGTATTTTCTTTTTAGTTCATCTTTGTCTCTCCTATGTTCATCTAAAGATACGTTAATTAAAGAATAATATTTTCATAGCAAAAAAGTATAACAGAGAGACGTGCTTTTTTTTAACAAAAATGTTTTAAAGACTAACTACATCTTTGTCCAATTAATGGAACAATAGGATGTTGATGTAACTAAATAAAAGGGTAACAAATTAAATTTTAAATAACTTGACTCTCAGGCACCGAACAAAAAGATGGACAGCCTTGGAAAGGAAAGGAGCCTTGCCATGTTCAAATCATACTTGTTACGGAACAAACAGAGTATGATAGTGATATAATTAACACAGATAAACCGACAAATATATAATACTGGAATGTAACACTAGACAAGTTTGTTTTTCTTCAATATGTTACTATAAAACACCTAATCACACAATCGTATTGGACGCTTTAAAACTAATGATGTGTTAAGATGGAGATATTACTATGACGTAGTATCCAGACACTACATATTGACAACCAATCATTTGTTAGCTTAGACAATACCTAATCTATTATCGCAGCGTCCAATCAGCTTTTAGATAATTCATCAACACACAATACTTACCGATAATGCGGTTAAACTGTAAAACGTTCGTATTCAACAATTTTAGAAAAAATAAATAAATAAATAAACAAAATTACACAAGTCATAAATTAATTTAAATACTGTTTTAACAATTAAATATTCGGTTAAATAATTATTTTCGAGTGTTTATTACTTAAATATAATTTCACCGGTTTTACGGTGTATTTTGTCAAGGGGTGGGCCGATTTTAGTGAAGCGATCGTGTAATTACTATCACGATGATGGAATAGTTTATGAGGTCACGCTTGATTTAACTGAATAAATTTTGGGGATTTTTTTTTTTTTGGAAAAATAGAGGGCTGTAATTTTCAACTTTCTGCTTCACTGATATTTTCAAAATTTTGAAGTCACGGATCCGTGTGAGGAGGTGATGATTAACCAATAAACGGGGTCTGCATCCGTTCGAAGAACGCAATTGTTTTTAAAAAGGTATCGTACACTACACCAAACTGTACTCACCTTGAACGTACACCGCTTTAAATTGGCGCCATCTGTTAGTAAATGTCATAATTATTTATTTTTTTGTAGCTATACTTTTAGGATGTTTATATATATTAGGAAAATTCGCAGTGTTGTCAAATTACTCCAAAGTGACTGGTGTAACTTTTGCTAGGTGATACACCTGAACCGTGTCTTCCTGTAAACACCAGAAAACAATACTATTAATACAAAAGTAAAAAACACGCATAATGTAAGATAATTGTATGATTATAACTCACGCATATGCTATTTTTATGTGATATACCTGAACCGTGTCTTCCTGTAAACACTAGAAAACAATATTATCAATACAAAAGTAAAAAAAAAAAACACGCATAATGTAAGATAATTGTATGATTATAACTCACGCATATGCTATTTTTTTTGTAGTTATGTTAAAATTCAAGAGATGTAAGAGTTGTAATACTATAGGAAGGGTTATTTACATAACACTGTAGTCAAAGCTACAATTTAAATATATAAACAGGTGCTAGGTTAAATCAGGTTACACCTGTAACTCGGTGTATCACTTCATACAATACTCATGAATAACATATTTAGATTTGTAGGAGTTATAAGTTCTGTACAAAAGAAGGAACTCGGTAGAAATACATAGAAGTTGATGCTGGTTTTACTTCCGCAATATTTGCTGCAGCTGCTGTATTACGCCAAAATTCTTTATTCAAGAAAAGTAATTTTTTAGCCAAAAAAAAGTAAAAAAAAAAGAGAAAAATGATGATGGATGATAATTTTTAAGGTCAAATGGTAAATATTTCCTTAGAAATAGTTCACTTCCCCTAAATTGTTCCTTCTAGCTAAGAGAATCATTGTAATGACTACCAATGGAATTGATACAAGACGTTGATGGCTTACTTTTCCTATATTACCGTAAAAAATTTCTTTCTAAAACACTAAGAAAAGTGTGTAGGATTATAGGTGTGAAGTTGTTAACCATCACTACCTTAGGCGGTCTACTAACAAGGCGATCCACTTGGATCTACAAGACTTTAATAAGTACTTGTGCTTCAATTATATACGAGTCTACTTTGTCTCTATTTCAAGTGAAGAGTAATTTTGTCTTCAACGCCTGGCCTACCCAGGTGTTAATAAGAGGCCGAAAACTTTGAGGAAAAATACATTAGAAAGCCTAATGTTAAAATATTTTAGTCATGTATGAAGAGTGAAACATGTGCAAAGTCAACAACACCTAAAAGTATATTCACCCTCTGCTTTCGGGATCAATAATACTGTAACCATTTATTAATGTTGCGATTTAAAAACAATAAGCTTCAGTGAAATAATCTCATGGGAATCCTTCGTTCCGGATATCCTGACGACATTTAAATCAAGTAAAGTGGAAATATTTTATTAACAATACGCTCTCGTCAATGCATGACCACATGATTTTCACACCTGTGTAAAAAAATAGAACTACCTGTTTCCACTTGACGTTAGCGGCAAGTGTATATTGCTTCATGCAAAAATAAAATATCAACAAAATACCTCGATACGTCCTCAGATGCATCAAGTATACTTATAGACCTCTCTGAAGCTATTAAGAAATGTAGGACATAATGGTAAATGGACCACACATCTGGTTATATGCATACACTTGTTGGAGGTACAAGCGGTAGACCTACCTGACATTATTCCTGTCATTACCTAATAGTCAGTAATTAACTGACAAAGGCTGGACTGTAGATCATAGAGAGGAATATTGTTGTTATTTTTACAGTAGACTTACTTAATGACATACCACAAAGCAGTGACATATGGGAAGAAAACATTACAAAGTACTCGACCCAAAACAAAATAACCTCGTACATAAACACATAAAAAAAGTATCAAATGTTTGTCATAAACAAAATTTATTCTTTCGAGCCGTATTAACGGGATTAATAAAAATCCTTAAACAGAGTCACGTCACTTAAAAGAGACGATAAAAACAGAATCTGCTCCACCTAGTTCTATTTTGCACCGAAGCAGGAACAAGTTAATGTTGTGTTTTAAGAGTCGCACCCACTTGATAAGTCAGCCGCCGATAGTGCTATCAACTTGACAAGAGTTGACAGTTTCTCTGACAGCATGCTTAATTTATTGATATTTTGATGGATGTATATATCACAAGTGACAAGTCGTTGGGAGGAGTTTCTGAAAGTGCTTTTTAGCTCTATTCTGTTCGACATCTTAACACAATAGCCGGCCCTTTTTATTTATAGGTTTTATTAGAAAAACAATACAGAAGTATAATAATAATAATAAAAAAAAATTCGAACTTGAAGAGCGAGGAAGTGACGTAGCGGAAACTGTGTATCCCGATTGTCCCTCCCTCTGCACTCTTGTCTTGTAGAGTGTGGGAAAACAGTTAGTTCCCATGACTGGGACATATAGATAACTTTTGTTTTTTGTTGATTTTTTAATGTTTCAGTTGAAACAGAACGAATATGTTCCTCTCGACTTGGCGAAAATAAAACAATTTCGGTCATTCAGAAACGATTACAATAATTACGCGATTAATAATTCTACATTAAAAATGTATTGAGCATAATGATAAACTTATGCTCGTTGCTGGTTCTCTTAGCTCTAGCACAGAGTTATAAAGATTAGCTGTGCTATAGTGAGTTTAGTCTTTTTGAAGATCAAAGAAGTCCGTTGATGGTTTCATATTGATAACACGAGCATCGCTCTTTGAGTATTGAATATCACTCATGCAGGTTGTGACTGAAAAGATGTAAAGGAATATAACATGCCCATTAATAAGATCTTTATGATATTAATTAAATATAATATACCAGTTTAATATTCACAGAATAGCTCCGAGCCATGTCCCAATTCGGCAACAATCGAATAAAAGATGCAATTTGGGACGGTCCTATTAAATATCTCGTAAGGAATGGCTTAGGAGTGCGTACAACATTGAAACTGTCTTTCATCATTCTGCTCTATTATTAAACTTTCTTTGCCCACTTCCCATGTTACCTGAGGCTAACATGACTTTGTTTCTCCCAAATGAACTTGGCCAGGACCCGCATTTTCAAGCGGAAATAATGACTTTTTACACATTCGACCATCATTCCTCCTTATGAAACCCTACCTTCTGAATTTAAATTTCTGGCAACCGAACTTTTATACTGCTAACGTAAGCAGGAAAATTTCGCGTGTAGTAATAATAAAAATGTTAAGAGAGATAGAGAAAAAAAAAAACAAAATTTGATTTATTTAGGAGGTAAATGCCATAAACAGCTATTATTTACGAGTATAACAATAAGATCAAAGTGTAAAATCTGGTATATAGGTCACGTCTTGCTAGGTGTTCCACATCGCGTTGGAAGTCATGCAGATGTAAGAAGTTATTAATAAGAAAAAAAAAAGAAAATAAAGTTAGAAAACATTTATTACAAGCTGTCTCATTTCAATCAGCGCTTTTTGTTCAACTATTATTATTCTATTGTAGTATTGCGTTGAAGGCGACATAATGGCGGCCATCATTGATGCTTGTTTTTTTTCTCTCTCATCAGAAATTTTTCACGTAAAATATTCGAATAATCTTTAGAATTATAAACAATTAAAAAAAATCCAGGAACTGCCTCGATTAAAGTAAGTATACGTTACTGTAATTTAAATCCTATTTGTAGTAAAGGCGTGATCTGCCTCGGCAATATTTGGTTAACTACTGATCCTTAGCAGTAATCTTAACGTTTGGAATCAAGGTTTTCTAAGAAAGGATTTGAAAAGGAATAGGACACACCCTTATATATAAAATCAGACTTAAAACGCAATTGATAGCATGAATAATAGATCCTGTCAAATCTACTATTCTAAGTAACTCATGTGATGTATACGTGTGGAACTGAAGAGGAAATTAATGTTAGTTAGTTTTGGCACTAAAGAAAGTATTCCCGCTGAGAAAATCTTTGGTTTTGCTTTAGGCTATCGTAAATTATTTTAGAAAAAGCATATTTTAAGATGTATTTTCTGTTTTTAACAGTGTTTTAAACATCGCTGTTGTCAGATACGCAATTTAACAGGTTAAGCAGATTTTTTAACTAATTTGCAAACCTTGAAAAGCGTAAATAATCAGCAAAAATGTTAGAAAAATAAACAGCGATTCAACGTTACTCGTTTGTATTAGTTATGCCAGCATAATGTATATGAAAATTGGATAATAAGTAGTTTGAAATTCAACAGAAACCAATCAAAATAACTGAAAATTCTTTAAGAAACTCTCTTTTGATTGGTCATCTTATGGTTTATAAGCTTCATTAGCCTCTCTTCTTTCTTTATAAAGTCTAATATAACAGATGGTGCGACATTACGTGTCCTACATTCCATAATACGACCCGAAATCACGACGTATCTTCCGGAAATTGTTAAATTACAACAATCTAGAGCACCCACCAAACTATTATCTTCAGGAAGAAACAGTACACCAATCTAAAAAAACAGCAGGTTATCATAATTGAAAAGTTTTTCTTTTTATGGCGAAAAAAAAAAAAAGCTAAATGTATGAAATATTGTTAAGAGTCTGTTGACGAATATGTACTCAACAAACCCATTGAAAATGGTTTATTATATCCGCCCTTGAGTTAAAAATTGAACTACATTATTAAAAACACGTTTATTTCTGATCTTTGACCCTCATTATTAATATAATGTCTCCTGTTTACTACAGAATATCAATTTGTGGTAGGTATATTTAGAGGAATTTTTACTGAGAAGAACAGGCGAAACATTTCTGGATAAATTTTTAATGATTGTTTTTTTTTTTGCATTTTTTACTCCCCTTTCCAATCAGGTAGATTATTAAGAGGCAATTTTTAATGGTAAGCTATCCTTATTGGGAAAATTAAAAAAAATAAAGGAAAATAAATATTAACAGCTTAATTATAAGAGTCGAGAAGTAGGGAAAATATCCCACAAACTTTCTTGTATTATTTTATATAACTTCAAATAAGTGTTTAACAAATTTCCATGTTTATAAGATACAAAATTTAATATACTGTAAGCAATTTTTTATATATATAAATATGTTTAAAGATATCCATGTCAAACAGCTTTCTCAAAATTCTGTACCATAAGTCACAAGAAACATTCTTAACAGAAGCGATAAATTAACATGTAAATATATTCCTCCATACCAGATTTGCATGTAAATGTATACATATCTCTTTCATACTCAACAAGCTATAACATAGACCTACATAAGTTAATTTATTTATCTGTGCTCACAGTAATTTTTAAAATAATTTATTTCTATATCTAAATTAATTATTTTAGCGAAACGTTATAAATTCATTTAGAATTTTTCGGGTATTGTTTACTTAAAAAAATAATAATAAACTTCAGGGTCATTTATCATAATGTGAATCACAAATCCACACCTACCTCATAAATTTAGTATTATAAAAAAAAAACTATATATGTGTCTAAAGATATGATATTCGATGTTATCGTAACTCGTTCTTTGCTAGGAAAAAAAAAATCAGGTAGCCAGAAGCGATGTTTAACTGAACAATTGAGGATGTTAGAAATGCAATTTCTAACTTGGTTTACGTAAAAAGAAGTTAACATCTCATTATAGTAGGAAAAAACTTAACAGTTTACATTTTTTTTCTACTCTTTCAAAAAAAAAAAAATCAATTTAAAACTAACTGCGAGGCTAAATATACCTGACAAAAGTATCATTGTTTCGAATGATTTACTGTTTTGTGCTATGTCTACTGTTAATTCTTCGCAATTCATAAAACGAGTGAATAATTTTTATTTATGATCACATAAATTTGCATATCTATTTTTTTCTCTTCTTACTAATGTAAATAAATATCTGACACGAGCTTGTCTAATAATAAGATTGTCTTTATTAACGATAATAAGAAAGCAAGTGTGTTAAGTTCTTATGAGATTTCTAAATATCTTTGTTCGGATATTTTCCTCTTTCTTTTTTTTTCCCCTCTCTTCTATAACATGTTTGTTGATAGAAGAGAAAAAAACAGAAAAAATGAGAAAGGCAAAGAGATGATATCCCTATTATCTTTAATAACATTCCAACGTAAAAATTCCAACTTTTTTTTTTTAATAAATGGATAACAACAAAGAGTAAGTTTACCTCTATTATACGGTATACTGCAAAAATAAATATTTTAAAGAATTTTCTGCATTATTTACAAAATTGGCTTAGTTTAGTTTACATTATAATACAAAATTGCAAACCTTCGTGTCTTTTTTTTCGGTTTTGAAAGAAAAAGAAAGAAGAAAGTGGAAAAATTTTGTAACCAGATAGAACTAGGAAAGTAACAAAACATAATACATTGTTTATTATTTATAAAAATAAACTGAAGGAAAAATAATCTTAATAAAATACATTATTTGTACAAAGAAAAATTGCGTTTTTATCAGCTTACTTTCCTAAGCAAAGTGAGAAACTTATACAACAAAACATACTACATTGTTTATTATTTATAAAAAATAAACTGAAGGAAAAATAATCTTAATAAAATACATTATTGGTACAAAGAAAAATTGCGTTTTTATCAGCTTACTTTCCTAAGCAAAGTGAGAAACTTATAAGATCATCATTCTGCCTGTATGTTCTCCTAACTTAACTTTTGAACTTATCGTGGATTTTCGCGATATTCAGTAAATATTTAACCTTGATAGCTTCAAATACTGTATTTAAAAATGATCACCTTCAAACTTTTGACATGTTTTCTTAATAAATCTCAAACCAATTGTTGAATTTTTATGATAGCTTATAGGTCATGTCACTGAAAATAATCAGTATGGCACATAATTAGCCATATATATTCAAACCATTGGGGATGTTTAAACTTCGAGATTTCTCCCTGATAATTAACTGAATCCTTTCGTTAGTTTTTATGAAATTCAGTAGAATGATCAGCCCATTAAAATCGAATTTGAGTTAATGGGCAGCTTCATATGAAACGTTTAAAATTTAAATTTCTGAATTTTTCCTATAATAATTATGAAAATATTTGATAGATTTCTAGTATGTGAAACACGAATGCTACCATTGAAAACGATTTGGATGACATATATTTTAATCGCGTGTCTTTAATCATTCCAAAATGGAGGACACGTTCTGAAAGCAGGCGATTAATTCTTACCAAAACTATTTATCAGAATAAACGAATACAACACTAAGTTTAACAAATGAAAAATGAAAATTTTAATATAAGATAAATTGCTTTAGACTTTTTGGATCATTTATATATTTTTTGTCCATAATATGCACGAAATTATCGTCTTGTAGTCGTTAATCAGATAAGTGATCAGTAAAAAAAAAACGAATTTAAGACACCACTGTACACTTATTGATCAGAGTGCGGTAATTACAAAGTTTAACGATACTTTCGAGCATCTTCACGTAGTTTGCAGTGCATAACACTAATTTACTTTCATTACACCATTATTCTATTAAACAATAACCGTCTAAATTTGCAATTTTCTTAATTGATTCTGGAAAGACAGGTTGTCTACATGACATTTTGATCCTGTTAATAATATGCACAGTCATTAAACGTGCTAACTTAACCCTATGTCATTAATTTTATTTATGTTTCCTTGCAAGGCATTCTTTACGTTTTATTTTCTAAAGTAATAACATGTTGGACACTGTAAAAAAAAGTCAAAGATATCAAAAGCGAAGAAGGAAACTATGGAAAAATTCGATCCATATGAAGGAACAATGGTTTTAAACTAATGATATATTACAAAGCTATAAAATAGAATATTTAAAATATAAAAAAAAGTAAATATCTAAAAAAAAAGAAACTTAACAATAGTGACACGTAATACATTGGCGCAATTTATTTTAAGATTTTTATCTTCATATTCTCTGTAACATTTGGTTGGGGACTCTGTAACATTTGGCATTGGGAAAGAAAATAGATCAATATTAATGCCGAAGCATATATGATGTATCGTCTTTATGTATAGATGTGAATTTTAATTGGTAAAAATTTATGTCTCTGCATATTCATATTAGGTTTGCGAAACTTTATACTTTACATGATATCATGATAGTTTTAACTAAATTTTTAGTTAAAATTGAGTATTTTTTTTATGAAAATAAAGTGATAATTATGATGATAACGCAATTTTCCCAGATTTATGAGTTGTATTCACTAAATTAAAAAAATAATAGGCTGCACTGCAAAACAAATAATTTAAACTTTTTGATAACATAAATATTAAAATTTTTTAATTTGTTTTACTAAATATGTTTATAATATCGTAAAAAGGAAGAAATTTCAATAATAACTGAATATAAAACAACTTTACGTAACTGTTACGTAATAAACTAATTTCTTAACTGAAAAGTCAAGTTAACTTTCAGTTATCAAATAATAAAAAGTGCAACTTGTATTGACAAATAATAAATAACAAAAAACGCAGTTTCAGTTGACAAGTAATAAGTAACAAAAAGTTCACTTTCAGTTAACAAGTAACAAAATGTGCAATTTCAGATGACAAGTAATAAATAGCAAAAAAATTTACACTTTCAGTTGACAAGTGACAAGTAACAAGTGACAAAAGTGCACTTGCAGCTGAAAAATAACAAAACAAGTGCAGTTTTAGTTAGCAAGTAACAAGCGTAGTACTTTAATACTTTAGTACTAAACATAGTACTTTAATATTTTTAATTAGCAAGTATCTCTTAGTTAACTAATTAACAAGTAACTAAAATATACTTTTAAATTTCTACTTATTTATAATATTATATAAATTAGTAGGAAACTAATATTTCTCATCATCCCAACAAACTTACTGTCAACTTTTATTATGTAAAGAAGAAGATGTAGAATTCAATGTCATATTTCAGCATTTCTTTAAAATTGCAAATTAATTTATATTTTTGAAAAAATTTCATTTTTTAATTGAAAAATTAATATAGACAAATTTGGCTATGTCCACTTAGATGGATTATATAAGAGAAGCGAAGAGAATGAAAAAAAGAAGAATTGTAAAATGTGAGTTTGTATTATTAAGGTGTTTCTTACAAATGAGTGAGAAGAGATATCAAGTATTCATTTAGCATTTTGACCTCCGATTTAGTTTTGTTTGTTGCAAAGATTATTTCGAAGAAGTAGACTATATCGACGACGTCAAAAGGAAAGAACAGATGTTACAGCCCCGGGTGCTACTTCTTACGTGCTGTTAGTAGTTCCTGGCAGACTTCCCTAACGGTGTTACTGCCAAGACTTTGACAGAAGGTCAGGGTCTATCTCACTTGAATTATAAAATATTTTATAATGCATAAAAACTTCATTTTTTTAACTCACTTTTACTCGTTAATAAACACTATTGTTTTCTATTCGAAAATATTTTCCTCTTTTTTTATTGTTTTCCTATGGGAAATTAAGGATGAATCTGCGAGCCACGTAAGAACGTTCTTAAATTTTTTATTTAATTTCCAGTTTCACCTGCCTGGGAAGACAGATGTTTTCTAAGTTAATATTACAAGTTACGTGGCACAAAGTAAACTTGCAATATTAAGTTAGGAAGGTGAAGAATAAATCTAATATTTCAATATTAATCTATGATTCCTTTCCAAGTTCTAAAGGTGCCGAAACGGGCGTGACATTAAAGTAAACAATAAAATAAAAAATCCGTGATCATTATGCTGAACATAAGAAGGAAATTTTTGAAGATAGACATGGTCAGAAGTGATAAACGTGAGTTCAATACGGATAATTGTAGGTGGAAAGGTCACGCTAAAAGGATTTTAGAGAAAGTATGTGGAACGAATCTCAATATTTTCCTTGTATAGAAATCGTTACACTTTCAATCCCAAGACATTTAAAATTAGGACACGTTGGACTACGCCCCTGTCTTCAAAATATCACTGTACCAACTTAGAAATACGATTTTAGATAAATGCTATCGACATTTTTTTTTCTGCTATAGAAAAAACCGAGTGGAGAAGAAACAGAAGCCATAAAAAAAAAACAGCAAAGATTGTGTTACCTAAGATTTTATTACCTTAACAGCATTATATAAAAAAGTAAACACCGTGCGGTCAGTATACACCTTTCTATCTCTCTTTCTGTTGCACGGTAATTAGAACTAATGATGTAACAGGTATAGGTGCTGCTAACAGCTGCAGTTGCACGAATACAGGATGATAACCACGTGGTGTTAGTGATTAAAAATTCATCAACCGATCTACTTTTAATCGTCAGCACGCGTCTAACAAGGTCAAATGGCACGTGGCAGGCGTCCTTCGATAGTACGTATAAAATGACAGTTTTTGTCGAATGATCGGGAGTCGAATGAATTGGCTTGGCCGAGTTTCAGATTCACATCTCAATATTCTACAAAAAAATAACCCATATGAAGTTAGAATGGCATTGAAAACATCGATCAAAAGAAGGTCATCTGTACCTTTGATGAAAGTTTTACTTTTCCTCTCTGAATTTCTTTTCGATTTTCCGAACAATAGAAGGTGTTTATGATTCGATTATTTTATTTGTATTTATGAATTTTCCCGTAATTACAACTAAATGACAATATGTAATACATGTAAAACAACCTTGGCAATTAACCACAAATTGATGTCATTTATTACTGCAAAAGTTGTAAAATTTTTGTTGTATAGGGAATAGTATAAAAATTTCATCAAATTAAATAGAAATTTTGCTATTTTTCGATATAACTTCAATAATGAATAGCTTGCATATCAAACTTTTTTTAAGTTTAGAAAAAATTAATATTGTTTTGTTTTTAAACATTTAAACCACACATTTTGCATTCTTTGCATTCGGCAATAATTTTAAGAATTTCTACAGTTATATAGCAAAATTATCGTTTAAAATTTATTTTTTAAGTTTAGAAAAAATTAATATTGTTATGTTTCTAAACATTTAAACGACACATTTTGCATTCTTTACATTCGGCAATAATTTTAAGAATTTCTACAGTTATATAGCAAAATTATCGTTTAAAATTTTGTCATGTTTATCATAAAACACTTCTTTTGCTGACATTTGACATAATTTATTGTTATAATTCATTACATCTGCTCAAAATTCGCACACGTTCGTTCGTATGATTATTCTTTTATAAATTTTTATTTATTTGCATTTCAAAAACATTTGAGGAAAAATTCGAAATAAAAAACAATATTAAGTTACAATTTTATTAAGGGTGGACATTATAAGAGGTAACACTTTAACCTCTTATACGTGAATATACGGACAAGGATGCTGAATAAGTCCTCCATCTTTTTTTTTTTCTATCCCATTTTAAACATTCAAGAGTGACCTTTACATTTCTACGAATTCCCAGTTTTGTACTCTCGGCAAGGTAAAATGTCAAGGTAGAAGTTTATATTTGTATATGAAAATCTTTTTAAATTACATTTAAAAACTAAAATTAATACCGATATATATTTATTAATGTTACTTTTTAGATGATAAGAGTATTTAACATGCAAATATTCCTATAAATTCATAAAAATTATTTAAGAAAGTTAAAAGTTAAACAAACAACTATTTAATTTATATACTAGTTATTTTAACATTTCTACTAGATTCTAGTTCAGATATTAACTTCTGGTAGCTAGTTAGAAATGAAAAAAACTAGTTGCAGCAACCAGTCCATCATATTGCTCGGTTACTGCCATTAAACAGTTGTTAACTTTAGTTTTATGGCATTGTTTTAACATCTAAATTTATGTAAAAATTAACATTCGGTTTAGAATTAAATATATTTTAATCTGAATTATTATATAATCATTGCATTGCATATCATATACATCTGAAGCATTTTCCATTATATTAATACAACTGTAGCCATAAAAATTCGAATTTGTTACGACTGTCCTTTAAAATTTTATAAATTTCTCACAGATGTCTAGCCGAAATTTCGTGCTCATACAGCTAGATTATAAACCATGATTGTTACTGTTGTAGCATAATGCATCATGTATATTATTAAGTTGAGACTATGAATCATAAAATCATCAAAATGACGTTTGGTTTGGGTGGAGTGTGATGATGTCTCATCGCTTCAGGAAGTTATCGAAAATTTTTTGACATGGTTTGGGTGTGTTCTATTAATTTAATTTAATTTATTATACCATTTATTTCAAATAAAAAAGATTTAAATTAAGAAAAAATTAGTAATCTAGCGTTTTAGAATTTGTCTTTCGTCGAAAGTAAATCCTTTCTATATGATAATTAATGTTCTAAACAATTTCTAGAATATTAAAAGTTTAGAATGGCCACCATCTTGAACGTGATTACGTTCAAGATGGTGGCCATTAATGGTTAAACTACTGAATGAAGAAAGAGATCGCTTAAAATTTGAATACTCTGCAATGCATTGCTCTCGAGGTATATTGTGAACAGTTTTACACATTAACAGACCGAAAAAATGATTATATAAAGCCATTGTTATAAAATGCATCTGAATTTTTTTTTTCAAATGAAATTAATATTACTTAAATGCGATAAATAGTTTGAGAGATATGAGCATTTTAAGTTTAGAACTAGTGCTATCTTGTAAGAAGACATTCAAAATTAATAAATATTAATATGTACTTTGAAATAAGGAATAGTGTCTGACTCCTGGAATTTTCCAGGAAAATTTTCCCGGGAAATCTGCGAAATTCATAAATTCCAAATCGCGGAAATTCCGTATATTTTTCCCGGAATAAATTTTTTTTTTTTTTACTGCAAATGTTAATTTTCTTGGCATTAAGTAATATTTTCATTTTGAGGAACTAAAAATGTAATAGATTGAAATTTAATTCGAATTAAAAATTAGAATAATTGAGCAACTACGTTATTTGTATTTACATTTAATCGAAGAACTGCATTTTTAATCTTAAATTTTATACTAATTAATTAATTTTAATATAAAATTTCGAAATGTTCACATTATCGTCATTTCTTCATCAAATGGCATGAAAAAAAATTACATTAAAATTTAGAACCTTCGTTGTAGTTTCATATCTTTATCAAATCGATCTTAGTAAAATTACAATTTGATGGAAGAAATTCATTAAAAATAAATATATTATAAAATTTTATAAAATATTCCAAAATAATATTCTTATAAAATAAGAAATATGCCGAAATTGCTAAAATTCAGATATGCAAAACCTATACCTGTATATTTTAAAAATATTCTGAAAATTTTAAACTGATATGTTAAATTTTTTATAAGATTTGGACCTAAACACATTTATAACTTACTTGAGTACCTTTCACTAATTTTTAGCATGGAACCGTATTCACACAAACCTCGAACCACCTCTTTACAAAACTTCATCAATAGATTTTTAATAAAAATTCATAATTACTTAAAATACTTAAAAAAATACTTAATATTCAAAAATATAAGTATTTAAAATAGCTATTTAATATTCAAAAATTGATGATTTCTTTTACATTGTATTATTTTAATAGAAAAATCGGTTAAAATCGATAAATTTTATGGAAATCTATTGTCACTGTCCACCATGTTGCTAAATATTAAAATATATTGTTGAATTGGAATATTTTATACAAACGTAAAGATATATTAATAATATAATAATTTTAATGTTAATAGGTATAATCTTACTCTTTTTTTTTATTAATATACAATCATAAATAAAAAATTAAACAAAAAATATATGTGTTTTTTAATATAAACAAATAGAAGACTCATAGGTAAAAAATAAAAAAAAAATCCCGATTCCTGGAATTCCCGGGAAATTTGTTTTTTTTTTTTTTTATCAATTCTGAATCCCAGGAATGAAAAAAGAGCCGAGAAAGCCGGATATTAATGAGGAATGATCCCCTTAAAGTTTAATACTCTCAGTTGTTTAGTTCTTGAAATACTGTGTTTTGCAAACTGAAGGACAAACAGCAGAACAAATAAATACAGCAGAACAAATAAATACATATAGTTTCTTTTAGAAAGAGCGAACATATATAAAGACAATGGAATTAAACAGTCCTTGAGACGAAGAGCAATTTAGTATATGAATTTACTGTACTATCTCTTATTTTAATTAAATCGAATTAATCAGACATTTAACTAATGAAATCATATAGCCATACTCTAAAAAAAATAAACAAAAAAAAGCTATATCTATATATTCACCTTATTCTCTTAAAATTTGCACAAAAATTTCTAAAAATATAAACAAAAAAAAGCTATATCTATATATTCACCTTATTCTCTTAAAATTTGCACAAAAATTACAACATAAAATTCATCTTTTAGCTTCTTGACCATGCAATTTTTCTAAAAATTTTTCGACCATTATTGTTTTTATATTATATGCCAAACGTTTCAAAATATTTCTATTATAAAATCATATAAGCATAAACAATTATAAATTTATGCTAATTTTGTTAAAGTAAAAATATTTTTTTATTGTTGTATAAACTTAAAAAAGTTTGCAAACTTGAAGTATAAGTAGCAGACAAAAATTTGTTTGCAAATTTAGAATTGCATCCGAGAAAAATCACTTTTTCTAAGAAAACACCGCGCTTAAATGGTTTAAAAACTATTACGCTGATGTAACAGATAATAAGATAAATTAGAGTACATATTTGTTATCTAATTTGAATTTAATTACACAATGAAGAGTTTTATCAATTTAATCTGAATTAAATCTACTCGAGTTTGATAACTGATAAGAAACTAGTCTTTGATGATGGATTACTGATATATTGAGTGTCGAAAGTTCATTGTTTAGTACTTAAATTAATATTAGGCGTGGAATAATAATATATATACTGATATCTTATAAAGATAAAATTACAGATAAATATAATAATTTTTAACTGTGGGAATATGAATAAATTATCCGACATTTAATCAAATAGCTTAAAAATCGTGAATAATATTATTTATAAACAACTATATATCCAAAAAAGATCATATACACTGCATTGTCTAACTTTAAACGTCTGATTCTATTGATATCCTATAATATAGACGTCAAGAGAGCCTAATATTAGACGTAATAAAAGTGATACAGTAATCTGTAAAGTTACAAAAAAAAATTAATTTTGCGACTTTGACAGTTTCATCTCTTACTGTCAAGTTTTTTAACTTAAATGCTGTCAAATTTTTCACATAAAAAAAAAACACAACTGTCACCTAATAGGACATAGCCGTTATAATTTCGATAATAAAGGGTGTGCTGTTGGAGATAAGCCCTTAGGATTTCTTTCGACATATGACAAATAAAGAGAAAAAGAAAAAACAAAACTATTAAAAAAATAAATTTTCCTTAATAATTTCGCCATCTAAATATAGTCCATTTTTGCGAAAATAAAGTTTAAAACTGACACTGATTTACTGCAATCAAACAAAGAAATGCAATATTATCTATAACAAGTTGTCTATTTATCCTTATCATAAATTCGGAAGATAATAGATGTTTTTGAGACTTATCAAGATCACTTTTACAATGGCGGAGGTTTTCAAACGTAGTCTATAAACTGTTATAAATCTGATGACGAAATTTTTTCTATCTTTCATAATTCCGCTTCACTTCCTAAATTGTTGATTTAATTCACGAAACATAGCCATATAAAGGTCCTCTTTTTTTATAACCTACTCTTATCACATCCACGGAAGTAAATTTATAATGCAGTACATGTTACCTTATTTTTTTTTTAGTATTCTATATAATAGCCATAAGTGTTGACGGATATGATGTCTCCTCAGATTTAATTAATGCTTGCTTAACAGTTTTAAGTCGTAATGCATGCACGATTACATATAGAGCAAACATATCATTTAAAAAAACTTAATCGCTAAAAGAGATAAAAATTATCTATTAAATAAGGAAAAAATCTGTATAAAAGATATACAGATACGTACGACAGACTTTTATTAATAACGATTTTAAAATTTTATAAGAGTTTCCATTTATTCGGCCGTGATATCGTTCCTTCTGTGTATATCATAAATCCTTGTCAGATTATAAGGTGAAGATGAGGCCATGATGCAGGCCATTGACATGCAACACAGGTAGTGTGGTCGGTCGCATAGATCATAGAGATAAGATCTCGCCCGACTGGACACCCATTCCGCCTTCACATGTACAATGCAACCAAACCCGCTTCCTGTACCTCCATCAGACTTAATTTCTGCTTCCTAAACAAGATCAACGACTGAAATTAAAGCGTGATAAACTCTACGCAATTAAGAAGTCAATATAAAGGTTAGTTTATAATCTTTAGTGGCCTCGCTCTCTGCACATGTCGAAAAGTACTTTCGAAAGAATATTAAAACAATTTTTTAATTACCATCAAAGTTTTAGTAATTAAACTGCAAAAATTTGCATCGAATCATTCGTATATAAAGAATTCATAACACATTTTCAATTTGCAAGTTATACAAATAGCAATAACGAGGGCATTCTATGAATATAAATGTTATAAAAATGTAATCTAACAAAAGAGATTAAAAATTATTTTTATTAATCTACAGTTTACTGTTAAGAAGATTATGGAAATGACCCATATTTCATATTTATATCTTAAGAAGATTTACAAAAGTATTTAAATGTGGAGCTATAATTTAAGTAGGAAAATATATATATATATACTTCAAGGGCAGATATGAAGCGATATGTAATTAAGGACACACTTTTATTTTGCCGCCCAACCAAACCCATTTTCATATGTCTGTTATATTTAAAAATAGGTTGTAAAAAATTAACATAAAGATAAATTAATTGCAATTCAGTTAAACTAGCTCAATGACAAATTAATAATGCTTATATATTACGTTTTATTGCAAAGAGTTTATTGGTATGAAACATTTAACACAATTATCATAATAAATGTGCAATATTATATAACAAATCTGCATATTCTTAAGAAAAAAATTTAAGTTTCAGCTTTTAAAATATCAGTTATTAATTATTAAATTGCATAATGCCAGGAAAATCGCTTTGCAAAACGAAACGATTTTAAAGTATTAAAAAAATGACATAAATCTGGATGAATATTAAAATTTAATAAATGGATTGATTGTCGAAATTTCATTTCTTTATATTTTCTACGTTTTAGGTTGCACCTCACTTATCTCTCGGCGGGAACAGATGTTGGGATGTCTGTTGACAGAGAGAAGAGCTATCCCAATTTTCAAATTGTTTGCCGTCACCTAAATCTATCTGGCGCCTACGGCGTGTCCTTCGACAACATTGCAGCCTGTTGAGTTGGCCTAGCTCGCAATAATATTCCACCCGATAATTTATGCGTTTTCTTTTATGAAATTGTCTCAAAATCCCTCCTCTCAGTTCTGTTAAAAAGTTTCTGAGAAAAAGAATAAATAACTAAAAGATCTAATCTAATATTTAATTATAATTAAGTTTTAATTTTATAAAGTTGTATATTTCGTTTAATTTATATTAAAAGAATCGGTTTCATTACGATTAAACGAAATGTATTATTTAACCTGTCTACACGTGAAATTTATAATAATTATAAATTTGAAAACGATTAATTTTTAGAACGTAATCAGTTTAGAAGAAATTAACATATTTCGAATGAAAATAAAAATAACATTAATTGCAATTAAATGGAAACTGACAAATTCGCGTTAGATGCTCACTGCCATCTATCTACTATCGATTGAACTAAGCAAATCATGAAAATATTTATTAATACTCTGCATTATGTGCTTAATTTCGAACGAACAATGAATTAATATTACAAAGGCATCATTATTGAAAAAATAAAAAATAAATTAATTTTTTTAGCATTAAAATAACAGCATTTCATAAATAGCCTGTAATAAATTCTAGTCAAAAATAAATAATTGATCATTTGCCATTTTAATTACATTTAAGAAAGAGTATAAATTATTAAAGTAAACTTTTAAATTTTTTGTTATTCTAAATTTTTAACATTAGAATATATTTCATTTAATTAAATTCTATACTTTTAAGGTTTATGTATCATATGCCTTTATTACACAATATATAGATTTTATATCTGTAAATTATATAATAAATCACATGTTACATAAGCTATCATTTAAGTTAACATAAGTTAAGTATCATTTGAAGTTTTAATTAATTTGTAAAACAAACAACATTACATAATTACGAAATGATAAGATGACATTGTATTCAGAAGAAATTATTATATTATAGGAATTTTTATTTGAAGATTTTTTCTGCATAGAATGGGAATAAAAGTCGAATTTTTTCTTTGGTTACATTTACTAGATTAACTAGATTAATGAAGGATTTATTAGTTTCTTAAGATCTGAAAATAAATGTCTAGATTCGTAAGATTGATTTGTTTGAGAATGAATATTGCATAACATACTCGAGATTTTTTTATTTCGATATATCAAATTGGAATATTTCTCTTCTCAAATTTATTATATCCTCAGTAGCGAGTAAAAAGTCACGCGAAGTTCCACACTCACCATTGGGACTGAGCCACGAAACCCTGAGGCAATATACAGCCATTGGTTCCACTAGTAGTCCGGCGGTCATCTGCGACAGGGCTATATAACCGCACGTCAGGGCCGAATTGTACTGTTAAAGGTGTGGCGAGAGTAAAGTTTCGATGCAGGAGTGACCTCATTTTTTGAACTCCAATGGAGGAACCAGCAAGTTTTGCGGCTTCGTTTACTCTACTGTCACATTATCCAGGAGGGGATTCTCCTGGTTATCAAATACCGAGTCCTCTTAGTGAACCATGTCCCAGCAGCCCTATTAGTTGTTACTTTTCTCCTGTTAATGTTAAGGATGAAGTGGATCTAGACAGGCAAGAGAATCAAAGGTGCGTAACTCGGAGTCTTTCTGACAGCGAAACTACCCATACAGGTAAACAAGTCAGGAATAGACCATCGGCTGTAATAGCGAAGAAACGTAGACTTGCAGCTAATGCCAGAGAGAGAAGAAGGATGCTCAGTCTAAATGTAGCCTTCGATCGTCTAAGGGAAGTTGTACCTTCCCTCACTAATGACAGGAAGTTATCTAAATACGAAACTCTACAGATGGCCCAGAGTTACATAACTGCGCTCAGTGAATTATTGGACAGAGAATAATTAAAATCAGTATCGCCAAATATGTTCCTGTACGTTACGTCTTTTATATTACAAAAGGTCAGTAATATCTTGAAGATTGTTAGCTAGGTCTGTTGTAAATTTTAAATGTGGATCTGCGCACAAATTGGAATGCTCAACAAAATGCCAGTTATGAAGAATTATTGCTCACATAGGTGATCTCCAAATATAGTGACTTTTATATGAATTTTTAGACAGATCTCTTATTATAAATGTGAAAATGTCTGCTCATCCTGTGATTCTTTACTCAGTTGTATATTTTTTATTCTTGTATATAGATAATGATCGGCTCAATATTTCTACAGGATGACTTAAAATGTGCCATGAAATAAATATTTGATTTTTTATATTAGTTTATGTCTCTATTTTTTTTAATATTTCTTTATAGAAAAATAAACATGAATATTTTGAATTTATATAGATTTTTTAACAGTTTTTTTTTTAAATCTAGTGAAAACTAAGAATTTTAATTTTTATAAGCATTAATTTTTTTTTTAATAAGGAACTTTCTAAAACTTAATTTAAAAACTCATTTTGTCAGGTAAAAATATTTTCAAACCATAAATGGATTTTTCATTTATTAAGACGGACCTACACCGACGATATTTTTTTCCTTGAGGTTGAAAAATATAAGGGTCACTACGTGGCCTACCTAATTTGTTTGTGGTCTGTCATTAAATAATTAGACCACAACAAAATTGGTGTGGAGACAACCCGTGTCCCCTTGACCTCTCCGTTGCCTCTTAGCCAATATCATTATTTTTCATATTTTTCAAGGGCAGACAACAAGACATATGTTGTTCGAATATTAATTTTAAAAACAATAAGCATATTTACTTATAAAAAGAAAAGAATTTTTAAAAAGTTTCAAAAAGGAAATTACACTCATTTATCATTTTAAAAATAGAAACAGTTTTATTCGTTGAATGGAGCACTTCAAAGCGAAAATTTGGTGAATTCACTGAACAGAGAAAGTCTTTTATCGTATGAATGAAAGGCGATCTATCATTCATTTGGAAACTGGTAGAAAGTGAAACTTCAGACTGAATGAATTTGAACTCACGTGTTTCAGTTAAGCGAACTGTTTGAATTAGCAAACAGACAGCTGGTAGAAGGTTGTTGGACCATGACCGGACTGTGGTCAACCAGACGCCGTCACTTCGTCTGATCCATCCGGGCGTATCAGACGATATTCCTCCAGGTCTCACTCTTAGCCCGGAGCTGTTGTACTACTTCATACAACATGACGTACGCTAGTTCATGATTCTGTACTGACAACAATAGGAAGCATCAACTAATTAGTCATGCAATGAAATATATCCAGCTACATTATTAACTATTGCATTTGCAGATATATATATGTTAATTACGTTAAATACATCACTTAAATGGACAGTTGGATTTTCAATAACAATTTAATTTTATCTTTCGTTTATCTTCGAGAAAATTATCATCACCACTATTATAGCCTTATATTTATTCGGTAAAAACTTTTTAAATATTATCCATTATAAAATTTCAACTTATTAAGCTAGAAACAATAATATGAAGTTATATGATTCATCTTATTAATTCTCTATTCATTACATGCATTTTTAATTTGAATTACTTTTATTTATTCGGTAAAAACTTTTTAAATATTATCCATTATAAAATTTCGACTTATTAAGCTAGAAACAATAATATGAAATTATATGATTCATCTTATTAATTCTCTATTCATTACATGCATTTTTAATTTGAATTACTTACAAATTTTAATTTACTGTATTGATTACATATTTAAATAAGTTAATTACATTTTAATTTGCTAATTTCATATTTAAATATGTTCATTACAACTTTTTAATTGTCATTTACGTATTTTGTCGCGTTCGTTTCTTTCTAACTTGTTCATTACAAATTTTTAGCTTATCAGTTACATATTTTAACATGTTCGTTACAATATTTTTGTGTTCATTACATTTTAAGCTTGTCAATTTCGTATTTTAAAGTGTTAATTACAACTTTTAATTGCAATTAACGTATATAATTTGTCATGTTCGTTATTATAAATTTTCATCTTATCAATTACATATTTAAATATGTTTTTATTGCATTTTATTTGCTAATTATATATTTAAATACGTTCATTACATTTTAATGTGTACATTATAGTTTAGCTTTATTAATTTCATATTTTAATTTAATTCATTACGCATTTTTTATTTCTTAATTACAGTTTGTCATGATCATTTCTAATTTTTAACACTTGAACTTACAAGTTGAACTTACTTATTACAAATGCTAAATAAGCTAGTCACAATTTTTTTAACGTGTTAATTATAATTTAATTTATGATTTAGGCAACTTTTAATGTTGTGAAGTTAATAAGCAGATCGTTAGTTAAATGAACTTATTGATTAAATTTTATTAAGCTATCAGACATGACTAAGTCTCAATCATTTTTAATTAACCAACTGAGCGAGTAATAAACATACGTATTTTTTATTTTTTTTTTTAATTATTAAATTTAAATTACACGAATTTATAATTAGATATGCACGATTAATTCATAAAGTTTCAAAATTAAACGGACAGTTAGCAGATAGTAAAATTCGCTACAGATGATTATCCTTCAGACTAATAGTGCAGCTGCGAACTAAATTAGGATGAATTATTAACTCAGCTACGACTATCTTGACCCCAGCTTCTATCATCAGGGTTTTATTCGGATTATGTCGTTTGATTAAGATCAGGACAAGCGATAACTGGCAACCAACCTTCCAACTTTCCGCCTCAATGAAGTCCACACTGCAATGCGCCTGCGCACCATATATGTTTTATTACAGAATTATCTGATCGTTACTGCTTTATCGTACCGAAAACTTTAAAATGTTCAAATATAACTGGACCAATTGCAGTTTTGAATTTGGTGCCATATTTGCGTAACAGTGTACGAAATCTTTTATGTAACTTACGATAAAGAAAAACATCTTTTTTTTATTGCTTTTCCCAAGTACTTTGAACATGTTCATTATAGCATTTTTTGGGAAAATTTAACGCATCTTAACGTGCACTTTATTATTTTATGAACAAATTCATTATAATAACTGTAACAGAAGAACAAAACATTATTTTTAAGATTAAAAAAAAAAATGCTCAGTGTTTTAAGACACGCTACCTGTTCATTATAAAATTCATTATTTAATAATCAATTCTGATTAAAAATTATATATAAAAAAATTATATTTTGTTATACATAACTGGAAATCTTCTAACGGAGTTACTTAATGTTCAGAATTGCAACCGATAATTATCGACCTCTATCCGGTTTCTCTATAATCAGGTACAAGTCGCCGACAACCCCTTCTTGGTTCCCTTTAACTTGATGTCTCTTTTGCCGACTTTACAACAACTACTACTGTCTTGCACTATTTAGCTACCTGGTAGCATAGAGTAATACTAATTTCTGTCCAAGAAAATTATTTCTACCCATCAATTTGGAAGGCAGGCCACGCGTCCCAACAATTTTGGGTGGTCTGCAAGTAGAGAGAGAGAGAGAGAGAGAGAGAGAGAGAGAGAGAGAAACAACTTCCTGTTGCTCTACCGAAATTTAAACTTTATTCACAATTGATAACGATTGAAAAAATAACAAAAAATAAAAAGATAAATTCATTTTTCTTTATTAAATTCCAATGGGCTTCCCAGATAAATCTTGCTGTTCTTGCAATTTATGAGATTATCTCGAGACTCCCTCACACCAGGTGATTTTGATTTCCCTTTGGACCGATTCATCTTCTCTCTCGATTCAAGGTAATTAAAATGTCGATCACTAGGTGCAATCACGTGATTCAATAGGTGCACGCAATGCTCGCATCAAAATAAAAAGATCAAAGCTAGCCAAGGAAAAAACCAGTTAAATTTTATAAAATATCATCCTGTTCGATTTTTATTACAAGGACATAAAATCGATTTTAAACCATAATTTTTAAATCGAATCTAATAAAATCGAATAAGACATAAATACGGAATAACTCTTCATATTATTTTTTCTTTCTGCGCGTTTTATGTACTTGTATATATATATTAATAAAGTAGACTATAAACCGAAACGACGAAAAAACCGGAAAGACGAGATAGTTCTCTGTATTTAA
This sequence comes from Olivierus martensii, assembly GCA_000484575.1. NCBI lineage: Eukaryota > Metazoa > Arthropoda > Arachnida > Scorpiones > Buthidae > Olivierus > Olivierus martensii. The sequence goes on from AYEL01061708.1 coordinate 44,683, forward strand.
AATATTAATTTAACCATTTACTTCTTATTCATTACAATAAAATAACATTATTTTATGATTTATAGCAAAAAAGGATCAATATAATTCTACAGAAAAGATTGTTTAGGAATAGAGATACTGGAAAAGATTTGTTCAATTAAATTTCACATTACTCAAGTTGTCTGTTATGATGGAAGTGATTGAGAGAGGAATAAATCAAGCTTTAACTTACACAGCAATTTGTCAATGGCGACATAGGACAAAATACAAGACAGAGTGTTCAGTTCGCATACATACATATATATAGATTTTCCTTCCTATCGTGTTCTTGTTTTTTAAATTATTTATTCAACAGATTCTTGAACTTCGTTAATAATTATTTAGAGAAAAATATCGCGATATAATTTAGCATAATATTATGGACCACCAGCGAGTTTAAAATTAAAAAAACTGATTTTTTTTTTTTTTTTTTTTTTTTCACTTTGAAGATGGCTTATTTATTGTTATACCATGATTAGGTAAGGTGGAAGAGTAGCTGATTTAGCTGGAATGAGAGACAAAGTATCACTTCAACTATATACCGTATTGAGCATGCTCAGTACCAAAAAGGAGATTGTAATTATAGAGGAGACTTTTGACGCCTCCGTGTGGTTATTTGAGAGAGGGGATCTGTAAATCCTCCCCCTAAATAATACCCCCAGTCACTTAGCCGAGTTTCACCCTAAAGCTGACTTTTATTATCCTATATTTCTATTGATAGTTATTTTCAGATTATGATACTGCTATTCTTCAATTTTTTTTTCTTTATGTGGATTTAATTCAGTTCTTCTCCTCACAGTAGATTTATCCAATAAGAAATGGCTAGAATTTTCATCCGCATACTTATATCAACTCGGAACTTATTGAGTATTGATGCCGATTTATGTTATAAAAATCGCCATTTTATTCTGCTATAAGTATCGTATAAGTGTCATCGATTAAAGAATGTCTAACTGTTAAAATTTTAAGCGGTTGTTTCATATAGAAGAATCATATTTTATGTGTGATAATCCAATTTATCTGATGTGCTCGAACGCTTTTTACGAGCAATTATTCAAATTAAACACCAATTAATTCGCACTGTTGATTTTTCTAAACGTAACCATAGGAAGAAAGAAAGAAAAAACTTCGTTAGTAAATTATCAGATAACAAATTTTTATAGCGCAAAAAAAAAGAAGTATCGAAGCGTTTAATCCTATTCGTTCTTATTGGAATTAATTAAGAATATGCGAATTAAGAAATAAAATTGTTTTTAGATGCGATTTATAAGATAAGATACCGTCTACGATCGCAGCAAAGGTGGTCTTACGTACTGATTGAAAACTTCCACCTGACAGGATCCCTGTAATCGTCAAAGCCGGTTTTAATCGGAACAAGCCATTAAAATTTCCAGAGCCAATTTGTTCTCCCAGTGCACTGAAACCATCTCTCTCTCTCACTCTATCTCTCTCGCTCTCTCTCTCCTCCGCTGCCCCAGGGCTAAATATGTCCATCTACCTACTGTTGTTAGGCTTAACACGACTGGACAGCATGAGACTATTATTTCACTTCTTTTGTAAGAGTATCTACGAGAGAATATGGATTTTCATCATTGCTACATTCCATAGAATTTTAATGAAAATTGGTCAAGAAGACCGTTTTATATGATAGATCGCTATCTTTTTCTGGGAAAAGTATGATTACACGCAAATATTTACGAGAAAATTCATTAAAGATGACCATAATTTTTATCCTCAACGAAAAAAAAAATAATCGTTTATATATTTAGGAAGATAAGCAAGAACAACGCAATATGCAAATGCCACATTTGTTACGCGAATATTGGCTTATGTTTGTTATTGGACTTTATGGAACTTGTCGATTTTTTTAAGGACTAAAAACAAAAAATTGTATATCGATAATATATGTATATAGGACACATCTCTCTCCGTTTATATCACAATAAATTTCAGATTATCTCTTGTCATCTAGAGAAAGGAAAATGAAAAATAAAGATTTTATTACGAAAATTTCCATTTTTAAAATTTCCCAGTGCAGAATTATGTTTCCTTATTGATATATCAGTTAAAAAAAATGCATAAATCTTTTTTAATCTTTAATTTATATTAAAAATAATAACAATAATAAATTTTTTTATCATCATCTGTAGCATCTTAAAACAGATATTTTAATTTATATTTAAGGATTTCCTGGAATATTACTGTAGCGGTATGTCATCAAAGACGACTTGTTCTTGCATCATGTTACCATCTGTTAGAAAACAATTGGACACATGCCAAAATTCAACCTCTTTATCCGAATTTTTTTCATCTTTTTATTCGACCTAAATTTATCAAAAAATGTCTATTTATCGAATTTAAATCAGAAATCGTAAATTTTTAAATTCCTAGAAGAAGTTATAAAAATTCGGACGACTTCGAATGTTAGATTGTATCAGTCGCCAATGATTTTTTATTATTATTTTTTTTAAATATCGATTAATATCGGTATTAAATATTCAATCAATTGTAAAATAAGAATCTTTTATTAGTGGCACGCGACAGGATACTTTGCCAAAATTTTCTAATGAATATTAATGTCATAAATTGGTACTTTTGAGAATACATCAAAATATTAATTGCTCTCGGCATCGCTCGCAGTCTTATACGTATGTAATTAATGAGATAATAACGATATTTATACGATTAAAATTAATTGTGTTAAAGGAAAATCTTCGCTATAAGTTGCAAAATAAACATTTTTGCTTTGTTTTTATCTCGAGTTATATGCCAAATTTCATTAGGAAGTAGGAAAATTTGTATTTTACTTTTTTTTTTTTTTTTCCACGCATTATCTGATTTATAAAATGTAATATATGAAGAGTGATTTAATGGAAAATAAGAAGAAGAAAAGATTTTTTTTCACTTCTTACTCTTCGTTATAAAAAGAAACTTGTTCAATTTGATAATAATAGGAGCTAAACAAGTTTCTGCCATTAAAACTGGATTTATAAGACTATTTTCGCATTTGAGAATGCTATTCTCTTTCTCTCTCTCTCTCTTTTTTTTAAAGGTAATAAAAACCAGAATTGCTAGATGGGAAGTTTCAATTTGTCACACATCATCCATCAGAAGTGTGAAACACAAAAGGACAATGTCACCAAATCGCGTTTAGATGTTACTCCTGCTGAGAACCTACTGCAAATCATTGCGATCAGTAGCTAAATAGTTTGGATTTACATTCTGTTATTACCTTTGTGCCACTGACAATGTTTTTTATGCTATTGTGTACAAAATGTTGATGTAAATGAGATGTTCTATTTAGTGATAAGTGAAAGCAACGTTGATTAATTAAATGCCAAAAAAAAAAAAATCGAGGTTTACTTTTTCATGTTACTGGTATCAGTAACGTGTGAATTGTTAACTCTTTCGTCAAACCAGAAAGTTTTCAAATGTTAATTGTCGTTAGTCAAGCGAATCATATTATTAAGTATTTTGTTAACATAATTTCATTAATAGTTAACAATGTATAATTTTTTAAAATTTATTTTTACATTTTGATGGTGCCAATAGGACAGTGATTGGTACATGCTGATAAAATATTGCGTGATAGTTGGTTTTTTGTCATTTAACAAACTTTTATCTGATTTTTAATCATGCAATTCATTAAAAGAACGTGATAAATATTTAAATTAGTTATTTTATGTCTTTTTAATTAAATTAATTTATCGATATAGGTTAACGTATATAAGCGTGATTTTTGTTTTGTGATCGTCATCAAACTGAAGAGCGAGAGAGAGAGAGAGAGAGAGAAAATGAGGGTCTAGAAAGATATAAATAAAATAATTTTTTCAGTTATGGAGAGAGAATTTCATGACATTCAACGTGTCAATAGCAAAATTACCTTTCAATCGACACTTCAACCGCTTGTCACGGAAACGTGAGGCTTGGAAAAGCGTCCATAATCAACGATCACGCCTCTTGATGGACAAAATCGCAATCGTGAATAAGAGTGAAATTAATTATTTTTGCCTAAAGCAATTGCAGAAGAGAAAAATACCAAGAGAAGAAATTGTTTCAGACGTCTTTAAAAACTCGCTGGTTAACCAAGTTCCGTTATTGTTTGGGACAGCAACAGACATTTACTGCATGGATGATTTTTGTGGTTCGTCCACCCACTAATTTGTCGTTTCCTGTCAAATTATGTTGTCAAGTATGTTTTAAACTTCAATTAAGAAACTATTTTGTACTGTTTAGTTCCTATAATTTGGTAAAATTGTTTTATTGTCAGCGAACAGAAAAGAAAAGGTTTATCCTCCCAGTACTCCCATTCTTCGTCATAAATGGACGTCAAGAAACAAAGAAAAAGAAAAAATAAGATGCTTCGAGATGTCTTGCAATAAGGCCAAACATAAAAATCGCTTTAGTGAATTTCGCCATACTTCCTGAATTTTCTTCTTCTTCTTCTTCTTCCTTAGAGGAATAAACCGGAACGTTACCGCCATGTCAATAACGATTGTAGATCTTATGAGAACCGCTAGATGCCTGTTGACGGATGATGATGGAACTTATAAAGTAAGGCTCTCCAGGTGTCTTCGAATAACAGATTTATTCAGTTGCGCAATATTACGTAGTAAAGCCTCGGGTATGACACCCACGAAGTTCGAAGAATGTAACCAGGAGGAGGTTGAAGTTAACAATAATTTGTGGTTTTGAGGGAGGTCTAGGCAGGCGGTTTTGGGGGAAATTTATGTGGGAAAATTAAGGTTTACTATATTTACATCTACAGTTGGATTTTCACTAAAATTTGATGTGTATGTTTTTACTGCGGATGACATACATCATAGATTTCTCAATACTAACGCTGTTTATGTAAATATAAATAAATTCGTATCTTCGCTTATAATACAGCTGTTATCCATAGAAAATATACGAGTCTCTGGCGAATTGCATGGATAAATTATTAACTAAGCAGTTTCGATTGTTCCTGATGATGATTCATTACGGAGCTCTGAATATTGATGCAGTCCCTCCGAGAGCTGCAGTGGAACATCTCTGATCGACCATTTATACGTGGCACAAAGTAATTATTTAATCTACTTCCTATTTGATGCGTTCGAACACCGTTCATCAAGGAGGAGAGAGAGAGAGAGAATCCAGAAAGGTTGGAGTCTCATAATTGCTTTATAATTAATAGATACGTAGCAAAGTTTAAACGTGTGAAAACCCTCTCTAAACAGGAAGTTGCGGATTAATAATTTTCGAAATACAGAAGCGTAAGGTAGGAGAAAAAAATTCGCAACACATTGCAGCAGATGATTAGCACGTTGACAGGTAAATGCCCCAAGCAACGATTTCTTCAAACTGCCCACAGGAGCTTATAAAGCTTACGTCAATGCCTTCCTTACCCAAAATATTACCCGTTGTTGGAATGACCATCTGTCATATATCGAAGTAGTTGGACGGAGTCTAGACATCCCTGTTAATAATAGGTTTGTAACAAGTTCGCATCTTGGGTGAAGCGATTAGAAAATTGAAGCTGATAAGCAGGAAGTCTTGTCTTGGAAAAAAGAATTCTCACGCTTCTGTATTAATTGTTACTTATCGTACAAAAAACGTTTCTAAAGTTCAGTAAACAAATTATCGGTAAGTTTATCCTCCAATGATATGCACAAAAAACATTAATGCAAAAAATTCAATAACCATTTTCATATGCAGCAATATTTTAAGCACATATAGTAACATAATACCGTATAGATAACATTATACATTAATTAATGCATTTTTATGTAGCATAAATTATGACTCGCAGCCTAATATAAGTATCACTTACCGCATTTCGTGTATATGCCTACTCAAACTGCTGTAGATAACCATATTAAGCATCTGTATAGATAACATTATACATTAATTAATGCATTTTTATATAGCATAAATGATGACTCGCAGCCTAATATAAGTAACACTTACCGCATTTCGTGTATATGCCTACTCAAACTGCTGTAGATAACCATATTAAGCATAATACATAATTTCGAACAAATAACTGCTACCAAGTTATTAACAAACTCGTTATGAACAACTACTATACACAAGTCAGTTTCTTCTATACTCATCTTAAGTTATACCCTGTTACATTCTCCTCTCTTGCTGTGCTGTAGGAGAAGAATAAACTTTGCAAAGTTGAATAACCTTTTTTTAAAGATAATAATAAACTTTAGTGCAGTTTTTCTTTTTTTTTTCTATAATAAAGTAACACCCATTTGAAAGGAAGAAGAAATTTTTGTCAGTAAAGGTGACAAAATGATGGATGCCGAAATATCCGCCTCTAAAGTACAACTACAAATTAATATCCGGCATCGTATACTTCATGTTATAAAAAAATATCAAAATAAATTTATACCCATCTACCGAGAACATATTTAGAAAAGATATCCGGATAAGATTGTATTTTTATAAAATATTTTCTCACTTTAATAGCTTACAGTTGCGCTTTTTTTTCTATTAAATTGTTAGCTTAAGGCTGACCCATAGGCTGTTAAAGGCTCACAGAAACATCAAATATATATCTTCCTAGACATCTCTGATAAGGAGTCTATTAGTTGACTAAATAACCAATTGAAAGAGAATTAACTGCTGTAACTAGTGTCGTTAACCTTTTTATTATATTTATAATAACTATGACCTTTATAGAAACTTATATATATATTTTACGTACATTTTTATGTGCATTTATAGTTCTGTTTTAGTAATACGAATGAAACTATCGAGGTTTTAGAGAACGGAAGATGCTGAGTGATCACAAAGAGAGGAGAGAGAGAAAGAGAACAATGAAAAAAAAAAAAAATAGGATGAAAGCAGTTGACCGAAAAACAGCTTTTGGGAATTGAGATCTTTGTATTAAAGCTAGAAATCAACCGGAAAGAAGAGAAGGAATTCTCGGATGTATACAGACAAAAGAAAAAAACAAGATAAAGAACTAAAAGAGTATTAGATAGATCCCATACTTAGATCTAGACTTTTGGATTGGTACTTAAAAGAATTAGATAAATTTTTATTCTTATCTAGAGTTTCGAATTGAAATTAAAAGATCGTGGACTTGTACTTTAATTAAATCCAAAATTTTAAAGTAGATAATTCTCAAACGAAACGAGGACGTTCTTTACTTTAAATTATTAAATCTATCGCAAAATTCATTAAATAAAATGGACAAAACAATAATAAAGAACTGTTTTAAATTTTTATTGCACTTACTAACTTAATGAAAATTCAGAAAAATAAAAAAGTCTGATTAAATGTTGCTTTGGAAATTTCAGAAAAAAAAAAAAATACATATTAAAATTCGAACTGAGAATTCTCAATAAATGTTTTATTTTCGGATTGTTAAGTTGCTAGAAACGTATTTTTTAAGGTTGTTAAAATTTTTATGCAAACTTTGCAGTATTTGCTGTTTATCTTTCGAGTTTCTGGTTTAGAATACAAATTGTCTGATTTAAAATACGTTTTATTTCTTGTTTTCTTTTAAGATCGCAGTTAAGTGTACGTCCTTCTTCGATTTCATCATCTAATATTAGCATGTAACGAATTTATAATTTTTTATTCTATAAAATAAGCAAGAATGTAGGTACATGTTCGAATAAAATTTACCTAATTTTCGTTTCAGTTCTAATAAAATCGGGAGAAATCTTGGATAATACGGATACAACCGTAAACTTGCAACTTCGTAAAGATGCTGCAGTGCTATCAATGATTTGATCACCACCCTGCAGTTTCTACTGGATAATCCACCTTTAAGAAAACCCGTCAACGTTAACAAAAAGCAAGTTAACACCCTTCACTGTTAGTGACTGTGCAGCCATCTATGAATGGCTATCGAAACTATTCGTCAGAAATTATTATTCTTTTTCGTAACAGAAAATTCTCTCGTGAATTTGTAATCTTTTAAACTCTATAAACACGAAAAAAGTGAATACTAACAACATAAAGGATTCATGATATTTTCTAAAGGAACGTCTCCTCCATCAGTTCCAACTTGGGTTAACATTTCGTGCAATCCAATATTTGCAATCCTATCGAAAGGTTGTTGCACTTCTTTCAGACCATCAAAGAATATCGGTAAGAAATAAAAAATATCCAAGTCTTCTAATGGAGTCTAAAAATGGAAAATTACGACGCATGAATAATGCATTTTTAAGAGCCAGAAAGAAATTTATTGAACTCGCCAGCCAATGCAAAGTGCCATCTGATCTGTAAGGTAAAAGAATCACAGGAAGTTCGCCAGAACGAAATCTTTGCTGAAAAGTTGGATTAAAGCTCGAATCTGATGAAGTATTTGCACGATAAAAATCCTCGTGCTGCAATGCAATTTTTTCTGTGTAAAAAAATGCATCTAAAAAGATAGTTATTAGTGTAGCTAAGCTAAAAAATGTTGTTTACCACAATCACGTGTCCTCTTCTTTCTAAATATTGTAAAACATCGTCTAAAGCCATTTTATGTTATAAAAAAGCTAATTTTGAAATATTTAAATATAATAATGATGATAAATAATTGATAGTTTTATTAATAATGATGAAAGCAATAATAATTATATATTTGTTAGTAGAAACTTTAAGCAGAAAAAATATTAAGTTATAACAAAAATTTTTCGATGAAACCGCATCTTCGTCACAAAATATTAAAAGATAAATATTTAATAATTTTTTTTTTTTAACACAAAAAAGTGAAAATATATTTCATAGATATAAACGAGCAAATTATCAACAGCTTTATTTTTATCCACTTTCTCTCTTCTCTCTCTGTTCCTCCTTGTGACAGGCAAATAAATCGCGTCGCTTTGAGGCTAGCGCGACGCGGCAATTGTTTAAAATGTTTAATCAATATTTTCTTATCTTTTAATGTTTTTTTACTTTATTATTATACTTTTATTAAAACAAATTACACATTTTTGCGTCTCTTTTGTACCGTATCTAAGAGTTAACATTAAAAGTTGACAAATTGATGTCGAAACAAATGCGAACTTGCCAAAACGCGTCGGATGTTGATAACTATCAACTTCAGACAGGTTTTGGATTTACGCGTCTGAAGTTGATAATTATTTACTTTTGTTCCTTTTCAACTTAAACACAATGCAGTGTTATAAATTTATAATTATTTTATTGATGTTATGTAGTAAAGCAATAGACAAAAATAAAAGTAAATTTAACTGAATCAGTGAAATAAAGAATGGAGTCATTAACATTACTTTCCATTAGAGATGGTTTACATAATATTGTTTATATGATAGCTTTTAAATTTAATATTTTAAATATTTGTATTTATTTCGGAATTAAAAATAAAATTTTGTTGTAAACTATTATTTTAAGTTGAATAAAGCTATTTACGCTTGCTGTTGTTTGTCAATCTGTTGATTGTAATTAATCCCTTACAAAAGATTAAAGATTTTAATTTAAATAATAATGACTTTTCTGGTAAGAATGCAGATGATGTGATTGCGAGCGAAGCGCCTATTCGCGCTCTCAAAGCGCAAGACGCAGAATACATTCGCATCCATCTTAGGTAGCGTGAATTGGCGCATCGCTCGCGAATAGACCACCTGCAATATTACTTTTTGTTATTATATTTATATAAAAGAAGGAAAATATTCTCTAACTTTTCATGCACTAATTATCATCTTATATTATCCACAAGCGTGGCGCGGATGCGAAGGATATGCTGTATAATTCACTTCACACGAATGCAACTTTCTTTACTCGCTGCGAGGAAAAATTGCAGTTTTATCTAATTTCAAACCATCTAACGTATTGATTTAATCAGCAATCGATCTTGTTTTCAGCGATGAATCACGCAAAAATAATTTATATATCTATAACAATCGCGTGTAAAATAAACGGCGACGTAGCGCAGATGTTTGATGCTTAACATAGCTATAGAAAGACGTCCAATCATCCAAGTAACGTGATATACGACTCTTACGATCGTCCATCTAACATCGAATTCCAATCTCTCGATTATATACTGTAGCGTGATACAACTCGAAACATTTGCGTGCAGTAAATCTTGAGATTTCTTTAACAATCTGAGAAAAGGATAAATTAGATAATAACAAATATAAATAAAAAATAAATTCAAAGATGCAGAAACTCGAATGAAATTTATGAAATTTCAATAAATGTAATTCGCTAAAGGAAGAAAATCGCATAAAATTAAATAATTTCATAAAAATAATTCATATATAGAATAATTTAGTAACGTTGCTGCTGTACAGTCACGGGCATACAAAAGTAATTCTGAATGCCGGAAGTAAAGGGCACTATGCCCATTTTTTCAATATTGGAATAACGCTATTAGTTTGATGTACTTTCATTACATTATACAGATGTATAGTGTACTAAATCCTATTTCAATAAATAACAGAGATATTCAAAGGTAAACAGCACTATATCCACAAACTTTTTTTTTTAATATGTTTTAAATTTAAAAAGTAATAAACCTTAAAAACTACAGTTTTAGAAATTAAAAGACAATAGTCCAAAGAATAACTGTACAAGGATTTATTGAAAAATATTCATTAACGAGCAAATTAGAAATAAAGAAACACAAAAAAACCCTTTAAAATGCTCTCCTGTAAAATTTCACTTTTGCGACATGGTACACCTTTACCTCCGGCATACAGAATTTATTTAAGAGAAATAATTCTTTTACTGCTTAACTGCTTAAACAATTTTTCAGCTGCCTGTTCATTTAACTGCTTAAAAATTAATAAAAAGTATAAACAAAATGAACATTTTATTCAGTTCAAACTACTAGTAGCATTATGTTTTTGTTTCTGTTATTATCCGTCATTCAGATTATGAAATTATAACAATGAGAAAATATATATCTATATTTTGATACATAACATAAAGATAAAGTTTAAGAAAGCAAATAAATAAATTTTATTTGAATTTATATACTGTCCAAACAGCATTAATCCTTTTTATTTTGAAATGATTAAAGATAAGGAATAAAAATACCGGTCATCGAAACCATTATCAGTGGCATAACCTATATGTTGAATGCCATTAAAAAATCTATTAAATAGTTTTATAGTTGTTATAAAGAAAACCTAAGAAGTTTGAGAATCTGCCATTTTAAGTGGATAATTCTACAGAATTAATTATGCTTACATCAGATTCGACTTTAATAGCCTGGTCAACAACGCTGAATTTCGTAAAATCAATCAAACAATTGAAAAGTTATCAGGAAGAAAGGTTTAAAATTTGCATGCCCATCATATTTAAATGATTGAAGATAAATGGTTAAGTGATCGTCGAGATCACTTTAAATGGGTTGATCATCCTGATAAATTTCATACGAATAAAATAAATAATTCATGACAAATTAAGAGATTATCTCAAAAGTTTGAACATTCGCTATTAAACGATTGAAGGTACAGAATCAAGTGAATCCCCAACAGAATTTCACTACCCAATTTTATGAAAATAAATTCAAAACTCAAAATTTATTAGTGGGCATACACAACTGATAATAATGATCTCATTAGCCTCCATATTTCTTGGGGGATAATAGGTTAAAAACTGATATTCTTGCATCTTGATCATAAAAAATTTTACTATCATATAGTTCCAGCAAAAAAATCTATGATAAACTTTCACAATTCAAAAAAATTATCACATTTTTCAATTGATAGATTATCAAAAATAATTTATTTTCACTAAAATTTTGGGATATTATTTTTACAAGAAGTATGCATGATAAAATCTATTTTAACATGACAACAAACCCCTCTTAATCGATTTCTATCTTAAATCGATAAAAATCTATCTTAATATAAATTTTATTAAAATAAAATCGAACCAAAACATTCCTCGATTTTTATTTTTATCGAAACATCATTAATGTAAGAAAAAACCAATTTTCCAAAAAAAAAAAAAAAATGCAATAAATCTCTACGAAAGTATAATAAATACAAACAACTTACAAAGTTAGCATTACGTTAAAAATGTGATGCTTGTCTAACTTCAGATCGTTGTCTAACTTAGTAATAATGTAATGTAAAGAAATGCAGTTACGAGTGTGCAATCAATACCAACAGTTATGACATATAACTTTTAAAAATACAAGTAAAAGCTTTTACCGGTAATAATTAATGATACGACATTTTTTATAATAAAAAAACCGCTATTGTTATTACTTTCTAAAATAAAAACCTTTCAAGTAAAGTAACATCAAATAATTATCGAATATTTTCCATTTTTGATAATTATCAATGAGATTTTATTAATAAACAATTAATAAAAAATCAAATATCAATCAAACACATAATTTGATTAATAAATCATCTTAAAATTTCATGATATTAATCCTTTGTATTTATTTGTTTTTAAGATATTCTATGGATGGATTGATGAATGGGTATCATTGATATATACCGATGGTGGGTATACAGGATAAAATAATTAGGACTTACATAAAGGAATATTTTTGTAAAATACGGCTAAAATATTTTTAAATGGATATAATATCATTGATATGGAACATTTTTCGAAGATACTTATCCACTTTCTAAATTATCGAATCTTATCTCGAATGGCCGCCATTTTATAATGGGATCACATGCATTTTCAAAATTAACAAGGGTAATATATTTTGAATAAACATGATAATTGATAGATTATTAAGATTAGCTAAATTTAAAATTGATTTCAATAATAAAAATCCATCTAACATATTAATTTTTTATGAAAAAAAAAATGTACTAGTATAGGGGTAGTAGCGTAGAGTAATGTTGAATAAATGCTGTTTATTTTTTAAAATGAGGAAATTGTGTATTTCGTGCCTATTAGAACTAAGAAAACTATAAGACTAAGAAAACACAATATAAAAATAAAGATTTGATGTTTTAGATATTTTCGTGTCCAAGTTTTTAGTATTTATTCCATAGTCAGTCATTTACTATTCAGGTTCCATTCTGAGTGTCGGCCGGATGGCCG